>CM054130.1:44040422-44162443 GCA_028751855.1 Ambrosia trifida
ATGAGGTATATGCACCGGTTGCGAGATTGGAAGCAATCAGAATTTTCCTTGCTTACGCATCGTTTAAGGGATTTACTGTCTATCAGATGGATGTCAAAACTGCGTTTCTTTATGGTACTATGAAAGAAGAAATCTATGTTGGTCAACCACCGGGTTTCACAAATCCAAAATATCCAGAGCATGTGTACTAGCTAGACAAAGCGTTGTATGGGTTACATCAGGCACCTCGTGCTTGGTATGCTACCTTGACTGAACACCTGCTTGCTAATGGATACACTCGTGGTGTTATTGATCAGACTTTATTCGTCAAGACAGTGAATGACGATCGTATTCTGGTGCAAATTTATATGGATGATATCATCTTTGGTTCCACCAATGATGCTCTGTGCAAGGAATTTGAAGAGGTGATGAAAAAGCAGTTTGAGATGAGTGCTCTTAGGGAAATGACCTTTTTCTTAGGTCTGCAAGTTCGTCAAAACTCTAAGGGTATCCTGATTCATCAAGGAAAATACGTGGATGACATTCTTGCAAAATTCAGCTTCATTGATGTAAAGCCAGCCGACACACCAATGTCTGAGAGACCAGGTCTAACTCAAGATTTGGAAGGAGAAGCCGTAGAAGAAACACTTTATCGTTCAATGATTGGTTCGCTTATGTACCTGACTGCTAGCAGACGAGACATCATGTTCGCCGTGTGTTAATGCGCACGTTATCAGGCTAATCCTAAAACTTCTCATTTACATGCTGTCAAGAGAATCTTCAGATACCTTAAGGGGAAACCCAGATTTGGTCTTTGGTATTGTAGGGATTCTCCTTTTGAATTACATGCTTTTTCTGACAGCGATTTTGGAGGTTGTGACATTGACAGAAAATCTACTTCTGTGGGGTGTCAATTCTTAGGCGATCGGCTTATTGCATGGCAATGTAAGAAACAGTAAACAGTATCCGTTTCAACAGCGGAAGCTGAATATGTGGCTGCCTCCGCATGCTGTTCTCAGGTTATCTGGATACAACATCAGTTGGTAGATTACAGTTTGAATTTCTCTCTTACTCCTATTTACTGTTATAATGATGCTGCTATCTAAATTGTGAAAAATCCAGTTCAATTTTCAAAAGTAAAACACATTGCCATAAAAGAACATTTTATCCGAGACTCTTTTAACCAAGGTTTAATTGTGCCTACACACATTCACACTGACGACAATGTCGCAGATCTGTTTACAAAACCTGTTAATCGAGCTCGTTTTGAAGCTCTCTCTGCACTGCTCAAAATGGTCCATTTCGAGGACTGAACTAGTCTTTAAAAAAAAGGTCTTTTGGTTTTTCTTAGTCTTAGGTTTGTAAATTTGTTCTTTAAATTTTCTATTTTAAGCACAAATTTAGGGGGATGTGTCCTAAGAAAAGATCAAAACATTTCTAGTGTCAAAAACGAGAGATGAAATGAACTTTCACAAGATGGATTCAGGCGGACACACGTAAGACGTGTATCGAAACAGTTTGGCTCTAGTGTGATATGTTGGTAGGCTTGATCCTGATGGCTGAAATGTTAATGATCTTGTGAAGCACCTAAAGATAAAGACACGACCTCAGTAAGGAACATCACTTGGAATCAGGTACAATCTGTATTTAAATGCTTGTGTGATGTCCCGAAGCATAACACTGTGGTCTAGGTCTGAAACCTTTTCTGAAAAACTTGTGTATCTCCTCTGTTTTGTGTAAGCAAAGACCTGGAGATGCTAGGCAACGAAAGTTTCTGCTGCATCCAGATATATGCTGACCTAATTTTTCGTTGTCATGCTATAGATCATCTTTCACCTAAAAGAGACCTCAGTGTCCAAAGATGTCCTGGTTGCTCCTCTGCTGCATCCAGATATATGCTGACCTGGACACAGTCAGGATGTCATAAAAGAGACCCTCTAGAGTCCCAAACCCAAAGCCCCTGTCATTTGAGAAATCATCTGACTTGTATATTACTCTAAATCTCTTATTGATCTATTCTTTTCTTCTCTCAATCCAGTCCCAGTCAAGGTTTCAGAATTCTAGAACAGATACTGTGAAAAATATGTGGTAGGGAAACTGCTTGCATGATAGAGTGTACCATTTGATATTCTAGGATTTGATTATGACTTGCTTGAGTGTTCGTACCAAATATACCAAAACATGATAAATAATATCACAGATCATCGTACGAGAAGGCCTAAGGAAATAAGCTTAAGGGGACAAATATACTGGCAATTGCTAAGACCGACCCAAGTAGATTTGATCTCGTAACAAAAATATTTTCTAAGTATTTCGTTTAGATAAATTTTAGCTAAGTTTACATTAGGCCAGTTCACGATCTGACTTGGACCCGGTCACAAAGCACACCTCAATTGATTTCAAGCGGGCATTGGGAAACAAGATGGGCCCACCACACATTTGGTGGGCCACACAAATCAGATTCTGACAAAAAGGGGGGCGGAGAGGGGTTTGTTTTCAAAATCACAAAAAACTAAAAATCGATCTCTCACACTCTCTCACACACATACACATCGCTGGTTTCCCATTGTTCTTGTTCATCAACATATTCAAGAAGAAAAAGAAGGAAAAGAAGGTAAATCTTCGTTTAATGATTTCTGTTATGATTGTGGTATTTGTTAAGTAATTTGCAGGTGTGAAAGGTTGTTAGAGGCGTTGGAATGATCATCGGCGACGAAATGGGGAAGTTCGATCGTTTCAAGCGGCGGCGCATGAATCTCACGCGCCTGGGAACTTGAGTTCAAAGCGGCGCGTGACTTCCACACGCTGGGAGTTCGACCTCAGATGAGGGAAAATTACCAAATTACCCTCGAACTCAAACCTGGTCATCAAACTCATTCAACAATTACTGAAATGACCTTGACCTTAGTTGGCAAATGACAAGAATGACCTCGAACTCAGACATGGTCATCGAACTCAGCTGGCAAATGACCAAAATGCCCTCGAATCTAAGCCTGGTCGTCGAACTCAGATGGCAAATGACTGAAATGCCCTTGAACTCAAACTTACTCATCGAACTCAGATGGCAAATGACTGAAATGCCCTTGAACTCAAACTTACTCATCGAACTCAGACTGCAAATGACCAAAGTACCCTTGAACTTATTCCACCACCTCGAACTCACCTGCAATTTTACCAAACTACCCTCGAACACCCCTGAATGACTCGAACTTACATAATTTGGGCCCGTTGTTGATGTGAAGCCCAATAGACTTTAAACAGACATCAATATGGACCCGAATATCCTTGGAAATATGAAAGAAGGGGGGCCCATAAAAACCATGTTTTTTATTTCTTAAAATTCTTGACGTTTAAATCTTGATGTCTAATCCAACTTGTTTTGTGCAGAAATGACAACTCCTCATGTGCCCAAGTTCGAGAACAGTCACAATGTTGTGTGCTATCTATCTAATCCTCCTGAAGAGTATTTGCAGGAATTCAAGTGGCAAACAAGGGAGACACTTTTGGAACAACTCACACACTATGAGTTTCACACGCTATGAGAGAAATCCAGTCGTTCTCACTGACTGGATCACTGAATTTTGGAACAACTCAGTGGCAAACAAGGGAGACACTTTGATTCGTTCAAGGGTTCGGGGAATTGAGGTGACTATTTCGGAGCAAGATGTTCGAGACGTTTTACTTTTCGGTGACACTCCAGATGATCCTGTTAGTTTTTCGAAAGATAAACTTGTTCCTGTGCTACAAAGGATGGGGTATGAAGGTGAATGTCAACACCACCATACTTGAAGAAATTATTTCCGAGTTATTGGAGACTATTGGTACATATGTTTTTGGCTAGTTTGGGTGGTAACAAAAGTGGACTAGATCAGATGGGAGTGAAATATGCTTTTAGGATAGCGGCGTTGATTGAGGGATGGGATTACAATTACTCAAAGTGCATCTTTGAGGACATGTTGACAAATGTGAAGACTCTCAACAAGAAGTATTTTTACAGGTTTTCGAGATTTGTGCAGATGATTCTAGAATCCAAGTATCCCAAGCTCGAGAGGACAGTTGAAACTTATGATAATAAGTGCATGTCTTCTCTAATCTTTGGATTAATTAGGCAGATCCGTAAAGATTCAAGGCAGGTGTTTACCGGGAAACTTCCACTGATCAAGTTTGGAAAGTTTAGTGAGATTGTGGAAGAAGCATAAGACTTGCCATCTGCTTTTTGTTCTGAAGAGCATGATGTTCAGATTATCGAACCACCACCCATTGAACAGCGTTCTCCTCCTAAAAATGTTGATTTAACTGAGGTGGAAAGTGAAGATGAGGTTGAAGGTAAAGATGATGAGAAGACCGTGGGAGATGACGACGATCAGTTTGAGAATTTTAAGTTTGATGATCTAAATGACGATGAGATAGATGATTTTATTATTGAAAATGCTGAAATAAAGTCAGTAACCGAAGCTGAGACAAAGTTGATTGGAGAAGAGATCGTAACTGAAGCTCCTGGCACTACTGCTTCTGAGACTGTCATTCCTCAAGCAGAAGTGCTTTCAAGCATATTAGATACTGTTCGAGAGGCTGAACAAAGCATTCCTCCATCCGATGTTGCAGTTGAGACAGTTGTTGATACTGAAGTTGCTGAATATCCATGTTCTGATTTAAGGCCAAGGAAAAAAAACAGAAGAGATCCAAGGTTGAATGTTACTGCTGATGTCTCTGTTTCTGTTGATGAGACTGTTCCTGCTGCTGCTGACACTGTTATGACTGATGATGGTGTTTCACCTGATATTCCCGTTGGCACTATGAGCTCCACTACTTTGCTTGTGATTGCAACCGAAGCTTTTTCTCAATTCATGAGCAAGGCACCAATCACTGGGAGACTAAATGAGGAAGCTGGATCTTCTGGTGCTTCTGGTTCGGGTAAGGTTTTGTTTGATGAAGAAGCATTTCAGAGAGCTTAAATGGCCTTTCTAGCTGATAAAGAACAGGGAAAACACGTGGATGTTGAGTTTCTGACGACAGAAGAGAGAGAGAGGCAAATCAAGAAGAGATTGACAGTGTTGAAGATGTTTTTGCTGAAGGGGATGTTCACAGGTTGCAAGCTAGAGTGCTGAAATTAGAAACTGAGAATGTATGCCTAACTGCTCAGGTGCAGAGTTTGATGGAGACGGTCACTTAAAAAGAGCAGAAGATTACTGAATTGGAAACTGGATTGGGTGATGTTTCAGCTAGATTAATCAACTTGACTCAGAAACTAGAGAACAAGTTTGGAAAGGAATTTTCAGAGACATCATCTTTTGTTGACAAAGTATTGACTCCTGCTGAACGTGAAAGATCAGAGAAAGAACATGAAGAGCACATGAAGAAATATTTCGAAGATCAAGTTCCCAGAGTTAGAGATCGTCGCCCTGGAAGTGCCTATGTTCTCAAGAATTTAGCTGAGCCATCAATTGACCCAATGGAGGAGCATCCAGAAAGATATGTGACGATTACCAGTGATCGGTATGATACTTATGGTAATCGAACTGGAATAGAGTGTTGGAGATATAATGATGATAAGGGAGTGTTTGTTGTTCATAGAGGCAATGGAGCGGTTGAGTACTATGCTTCTACTTCTGCTTTCAACTCCCGGACCCATATTGATTTGACAGAACTTGCAATAGCTCCGTTCATAAATCAGACGAGAAATCCAAGAAATAAGATTGGCCTCATGTTTCATAAGAAGATTCAGGAGCAGGCGAAAGTGAATTTCAGGGATATGAAGACTGCTAGCTCAATGTTGGTGGAATATAAAGGTGTGCGAGGTGCTGATGGAAAGCCTTTCAAGACAGTTCAGTGGCCACCTACTGAAAAAATTGAAGACCATTCCCTTGACCAAGCCAATGGATAGAGGTTGCTTGAAGGATATGAGATTCTGGGTCTATGATCCTACTTCTGCATCTGTAGTGATTGTTTGTGATACTGATGAGTTTAGAATATCTGATGCTAGAGATCTAATGAGTTTGCATTATGAAGACGTTCAAGTTCTAGCTAGACATCAGATTCAGTGTGATCCTACTTATGAAGTGTGTGCGAAATCATTCACCAGTGTTGTAGCTCAAGTTGATAGATTGGGGTTGGCGTCTGATAAAAGAGGATGAGTGGAAACTGAACTGTTTGGTCCATATGTTGGCAAATCGCCTGAAGAATGGAAGAGAGCAATGGAGGAAAAGAAGAAAAGTTCAAAGAAGCGCAGCAAGAAGCGGTAGAGACACCACAAGTCAACACAAACCTAGGGGGATATTGTTGGGCTAGACTTTAGTGGTTTGCGTTGTCTTGGGTTTTATTAGTGGGTTCGACCTAAATGGCCCATGTAATGTGACCGCCCTATGCTACTATAAATAGGGGGTTCTTAAGCCAATTTTGGGTTGCTAGTCTTTTGTTTTGTTTTGCTCTCGTGTACCAGACGGTTCCTAGAAACCGTGTGCACATTATTAATCAAATCGTTTATTTTAAGTATTTTCTTTGTTCTTTGCATACAATCATTGTTTCCGCCTTTGATTGTGTGTTGTTTGATACGCGGTAGAGAGGATCTTGGACTTACATTTTGAATCAGCAATGCTTGGTTATCATTTTGCTGTTGAGTGTTCGGTGTAGTGACTGGAACAATGGTTCTAACTTGGTTTGGTGTTGTTTGAATTTGATTTTGGTTGGCTGTGAAAGTTGTTTGTCCCTGGTTGGTATTTTGTGAGTTGTTTTGTCGGTTTTGGTTTTGATAGTTGTTGTTTTGGTTTTGAAAAGTGACTTGGTTTTGTGGTTGACGGTTTTGATAGTTTGAGTTGAATGGGTTTTCGTTACCTTGTTGTTTTGGTTGTGTACATTCTCTGGAAAAATGACCTCTAGTTCCACAATTAAAGCATGTAACTTTTGCTTTATTGAAACCATAGGTTGTGTTGGGTGTGGTCGTAAGATCTGTTCTCCCAGTCTTCTCAATAAACTCCGTTGCTCTTCTCATAACATTCACAAATGCCCATTGTATATCAATCAACTCCATTTCTACTTTATCAGTTTGGGCATAATCTTCATTAGTAAGATTATTATTCCCAATTTGACTCGCAACCAAACCATTGTATGAAGCTACTAAAGCTAAAACCAATGCAACATGTTGTTATGCAACTTCAATTGTTACATTGTTCATATTTGATGTCTCCAAAACAATTGGTCCCGAACTTGTAGTTACTTGACTGATAATCTGATTTTGTGGTTGAGGTTGTGGCATAGTCACAGATGATGTTCCAAAGTAATTTGGAACTTGAAAATTAGATGGAGGAGGTGTGTAGGATGGTGTTGCAAAGTAGTTAGGTGGTTCGACTTTTGAAACAAAAGCCGTCTGTGGTGCTGATGCAACACCCATGCCTCCACTTGGAATGGAAGATGTTGTAGAAATAGTAGCAAACTATAATTCTGGGTTTTGTGGAATCATATCTCTCTTTCCTTCCTTTTTGCTTCCATCTCTTTGTTCTCTAATTTCTGGATGAACTCACTAATCGTCCAATACTGGTAAGCATCTTTTTCTTTTAAAACTTCAACATGCTGATTCCAGTACGGTGGTAGTGCATCTGTGAACTTCTCCACGAACTCTGTCATTGGATAGGAAACTTGGTAGTTTGATAACTCTGTCAATAGATGAAAGAATCTTGGAGTAATTTCTTTTAATGTTTCATTCCCAATGTAGCTAAAGTTTTCAAACTCCTTCTTCAACTCTTCAGTTCTCAACCTTCGAGTCTTTTCATTCCCATCATGTCTACTTTTTAGCACATCCCACAATTTCTTAGAAGTAGTACACGTCCCGAACTGATGTAGAAAATTTGTGTTCAATGCCTAAGAAAGCTGTGAGAATGGTTTCTTCTCTGCTCCAAACTTTTTCTTTTCATCATCAGAAAGATCACTAAGTGCAACTGGATTCGTAGAGTTCTCAATTGTTCGTGCCACATATCCTTTCTTTATCTTTTTCCATGCTTCACCACCATCAAGTCCCATTCCTTCCAAATGTATCCTGAACTTCCTCTGCCACGAATAATATTCATTCATATCGAGTAATGGCAGTAGTAGTCTGACTTTGGATGGCTGATGCTGCTGCTACTCCCCAATAATCTGGCATTGGTTGTGGAGGAGGTTTAGCAACTGATTGGGGTGGTGTAGAAACGGCCCAGATATTCATTGGTTGTGTCGGTTGTGTGTTAGCTCTCTCCATTGCTGCAACTGCCCACAGATTCATTGGAACACGTTGTTTTTGTGTCCTAGCAGGTCTCGGTGTAGTAGAAAATCCCCAAATGTTATCCATGACGAATGGAATGACAACACTTAGAAAAATATGCAATCTGACTTCAGGTTCGATCTATCTTGTAGTACCGGGGGTTCGAATGAAGTAAAATGACTTGGTTCGCCCTTAACACAAGATCAGGTAAAGAAGTAACACACTAGACTCAAGTTCGACCCCAAATATAGACTGATTCGACCTCCCGTATGGTCGAATGAGAAAAATGTGGTTCGAATGAACACCAACAAACTCTAAATGATAAAAAGACACAGGTTCGAACCTAAAAATCACTTGGTTCGACCTAAACTCCACACTCCTTCGACCTAAACACCACTGGTTCGACCTGACCCATTTCAAAAACGGTTATTTTTCAAAACTCAATTAATTTTGATCAAAATTTGTCAAATGTTGATGGATTTCAATGATCATTAGCAGGTTTTGCTTCGGATTTGTAGGAGATTAACTTCTGTGAAAGAATTTCTGATTTTATCCCTAAAAACACCTCGAAATCAATCAATCTCCATGATCATCCAAAACTCATGCAAAACAGATAAAATTTTGATGTTTTTGAGTAATAATCTGATGAAAAACTATCAAATTGCAAATGTGTGACTGAGCAAAGCTCTGATACCACTTTGTAAAGGATCGTTTTATAGAAAACTAATAATGTATCACACGAGTGGAACAATTCAGGTGTGGAATCCCTGAATCGTATGCAATATGATAATAGATGAATCAGACTCAGAGAAATTCATTATAAACATTTTAATCATTCATAATCAATTAAGTTTTAGCTTCAAAGACTCAATTACAATGATTATCTTGACTTTCAGAACCTTCTAGACACACACTAGAAACTCACACAAACTCTGGTTCAAATGACACAACTGCTTAATATTCAAAACAAACATAAACCTTATATAGACCTGCACATTCGACCTTTGCAATGGTCGAATGTGTACGTTCGACCTATACCAGGCTCGAACCAACCTATTACATAGATAATATCTTCGTTCGACCTTCATCATTCTACGTTCGACCCACCGCTGGTTCGAATGTGTCTTCTGATCTTCATTCTTCATTAAAAAACGCCTATTATTATTAATCCAAAGCATTAGCCACAAAACCTGTATCAACAGGAAATGATGACGAGGATGTAGAAGATGGTGGTGGAAATGAAGCTGCTGGTGGTGGTGGAAATGATTATGATGATGAAGACGATGATGGAGAAAAAATGGAAACAGATGGTAAGAATGAAGCTGCAAATGAAGATGCATACATTTAGCCTCATGAACTGCAAATCTTTCTTGAACCACAGATCCTCTTAGATCTCAATCAACATCAAGATTCACAAGAATTCAACCAAGTGTATGAAACAACAAAATCACTCTCTGACATTAATGATTTCTTGGCAAATTACAACACTCCCAAAGTTCCTAATGTAAGTGCATTACCTATATAAAATTGCGTACCATGCATATATATATAGGATTTAAAAAAATCACGTAATGTTTGCAGACTGGTGATGCAAATGATGAAGACACTAATTAAAAGAATACCAAAGATGAGGCAACAACAACACCAAAAATACAAAAAGTTGCAACTCAAAAGTCAACAGATGAGAGCATAAAAGGGTCGAAAAGAAAAAAGACGATGGCAAAGAAGAAAGACAAAAGTCCTTACCTAATTGTTGAGAATTTAAGTAACTGTAATTTATTATGTTAAACATCAACAAAAATCATGTAAAAATGCATTTTGCTAGAATAGACAAATTTATTCACGTATTGTTTGCAGGATTGGCTTTCAAAGATAGAAAATAAAATGGAGAAATTTCAAACGTATGTTGCTGAAATAGATGAAACTTTCGAAGAAGCCACTTCAAATTTTTTAGATAGCAATCTTATATGTGAGAAGCAAAAAAAAAAAAATGGAAGTCATGGGTATCAAGTTAAAAATCAAGTAATGAAGAAAAAATAGAAGGTAAAAATTACGTAATGTATATTTAAATGATAAAGAACTTAGTTAAAAATTATGTAATGGATATCAAACTTACAAAACAAGTAAATGTATATTAGTAGTTGCAGGTGAAAAGCAAGCCACATCACTCAGTGTTAGCACAGGGATACTAGATGCTATAGTGATTGCAGCTGAAACACTAGAACAATCAAATCAGAAGGAAAAGAAATCAAGACCGATGATGCATCAAAAAAAGGAACATCGGATGCAGACAAAGTAGGAAACTTGGATAAAATGGTCAATGCTACTGAAATAGAAGAAAATAAGTCTAAAGAAATACCGAATGAAAGCTATGATGGACCAAGTTTCGATCTGAATCTCTCCCAAGATAATGCGCCTATAGATGTAATTCCAGATATACCATTCCTACAAACCTCTCAAGATGATATCGAAACACCAAAAACAGTAGGAAGACTAATGTTTACTCAGTCACTGGAGTCAACCATAGTCTAGAAACAAGTTGAGCATGCAAAGAGAGGAAGAATGTTGACTGAACCTCTGAAGTCTCTTTACATTCAACGCCAGGTGGTAATGAAGAACAAGATCACTGAGGATGAAAACAAAATTGCACAGTTTATATTTGCTGTAACAAAGGCAACACAGTAAGAAAACCTTTATATTACTTAATTTGTTGTTAGAAAGATTACGTAATGAGTATTTTCAGTACATAGTTTTTTGTTACAAAAGTTACATAATGTGTATTAAAACTTGTCTTCCACAGTGATGTTGTATTCGAGCCAGCAGATGGGACTCCATTCTTCAAAGTGGTATTTGAATGCTTATACCTTGGAATAACATTATCATCTAATGTTTTGGATGCATGGTCGCATGTGCTGAACCACGATGAGAAGAAAAGAGCTCAAGGTTCACCATTTTGGTTGTCTGTTCAAATAAATATTCTTGTATGCTCCATAGCTTTTTCGAGTAATACATAAATTATAATCACGTAATGGTTATGCTAAAATACGTAATGTATGCTAAATTTGCAGCCAAGTAACTGCTTCAAGCCTGATTATGATGATTTAAGGAGAATGGACAAAATGACGGAGAACTTAAATATTGCACTCGGCAAAAATGACATAAAATCAATCAATGAAGTGGATTTGTTGTTCATGCCCATCGTATTTTCGGATCACATATATGTAACATGTTTCAACATGAAGAACCCGAAGATAGAAATACTGGACAACAGCAAGCTTGGAGATATTACCAAATACAACTACATCATACTGCCATTGGTAAATATTTTTACTTAATATTATTTTGATGTTAAGTAATTACGTAATGGTTATGCTAAATTACGTAATGTATGCAGAAAGATGCTTTATGCAACTACATGATGGTTAATGAGCACCCCATGACTTCTAAAATGGTAAGCAAAAAACCAGTGAGAGTTCAAATGGAATGGAGAACTATACAAAACAAAATCGATTGTGGGGTGTTCACAATGAAGCATATGGAGACTTTCATGAGCACATATAGAAGAAAATGGGTTACCGATTTTCAAAAAGAGGGTCCAAGTCAACAAATGCAGATTGATGACCTTCGCTACAAATATCTAGCAAAAATCCTACTACCCGATGCCAACAAAAATAAAAATTTAGTTAATCGTCTGGCTAGGGAATTTCATCAATTGGAATACAGTGAAAGGGCAAAGTTCAAGCAAAACTTCTTCAAAACTCTTCTGAAAAGACAAAATGATCATGTTTAAGAAGTTTTAGTGCCATGTGTGGTAATGTCATGATACAATTTAACATTTGGTTTTTAACATCTGTTTTCGGTTCCGTGTATGGAAAATGTCCTGATACAATTTAGCATTTTGCTTATTACTTACTACATTATATGAATGATTATGTATGTTGTGATTATGTTGAATGATTATGTATGGCCTGATTATGTTGAATGATAATGTATGAATGATTATGTATGAAACTGATAATGGTTACCTAACATACAATTACGTAACATATAAAAAACATGTATGATAATGGTTATATGTGAATCATGTATGAATCTGATAATGGTTACCTAACATAAAATTCCGTAACATGTCAAAAAAAAATGTATGGTAATGGTTATATGTGAATGATTATGCTAACATACAATTACGTAACATGTCAAAAATTACGTAATGAAATGCAAAAAAAAAAAAAATCTGTGGACAAAAAAATCACGTAACAGTGTAAAAAAATGTTTCAATGTCAATTTTAACAAAATTCAAAATCAATCAAACACCAACTTCATAATCCGAATCTGAAGTAATATCCGCATCTGCTTTATTCGCGACTACTTTCCCTTTGTTGTTAGCCGGTTTAGTTCCTTTAAGAACATCACAAGGGCGCCTGTCATGACCACTACCCCCACATACTTTGTAATTTCTTGACCTCTTCCCTGTACGACTAATCATTTGTTCACGTTTTGATTTAAACCTTTTGCGTGACCCACAACCCTTATTCCTAATACCGTGAGGAACACAAACAAGAGCCTCAGTTTGATGTGGAGCCCCAATAATAGCTTGAATAATTTCTTTCTTCTTGGCTGATATCCTCTGAATACCAGGTTCATCTGTCTTCTCCTTCATCGCTTTTAGCTCGTCTCTAAACAACTTCAATTTTTCAAAATCAGTAATCAACTTATTAACAATATACTCACTCGAATGCATTATATCACGAACAACATCATAACACTTTGATGGTTCCCATTTTCCTCATTATGCATCACCAATGACAAGCTCGACCGAGAGGAACTATTACAAATAACATCACTCCTCTATCGATCAAGAATGTATCTACTGGGAATTTCATTTATCCCACACAAATTTAAAACTGAAAAGGCATGTAGACACAATAAACCATATCGCTCAAAACGCTTGCAACTACATAAAATTGTCAAATCTTCCAGATTAAATTGAACCTGCAAATTCAAAAACATCTCTATAAAAAAAATAACGTAATGTATGTTACTTTAAAAATCTTATAGTAAAATAAATACGTAATGAGGTATATGAAAGTGGGAGACTAATGAAATAGATAATTACGTAATGTTTGTTACAATGATACGTAAAAAATTACGTAACAAAAAAAAAACTATACATACCTCTATTAAACCGTCACCATACGTAGAACGATCTTTTATTCGAAACGTCCCTATATCTCCTATATTTGAAGCAAAGAAATTTATGCATTTATGCACAGCTCCATAAATTTCTTCTTGGACATTAAAGAAAATACTTCTTGTATATATTTTCGCAGCTTGAACCTCAATAGCATATTCAGTCCAAAAATCCGGTGTTTTATAGCTCGTCTCATGATCATTTTTCCTATGACTATACCTTTGGGATTCCATAGCAGTAACAAAATGACTAATAAATTCAAGAAGCATTAATTGAGCATTGGTAACTTGGCCAAAGAAATGATTTTCACATTCAAATCTTGAAGTAGTACGCAGAAGACTTGACATTGGCTCATCACGATAAAAAGCAGGAATCCATATTGCTCTATTTGAATAAATGTCACACAACCAGTCATGGTAAAGCAGATTAAAATAAAAAAAACAAGTTGTTCCAATCCCCTTTCAAACTCTTCTGGAGAAATAGAATCTGTCCAAACAATGTCGCAAATACGTTGTTTAAAATCATAATTGTTGCATAATGCAGTACCAACCTATAAAAAAACCACATATTGTTATACAATTGAAGTTGAATAATCACGTAATAAATTAATTAAACTGAAATAATTACGTAACATGAATAAAATAATTACGTAATTGACATACCTTATCAGCAACCTTTTTCATGATGTGCCACATGCACAATCTATGCCTGCTATTTGGTAAAACTAACACAACTGCTTGTTTAATAGCAGGATCTTGATCAGTAACAACAACAAGCAGTTCTTTACCAAAACAATTCTTGAAACAAGTTAACAACGATGAGTAAGATTCAATTGTCTCTGAACTAAGCAATCAAACACCAAAGGTTATATTATTGCAGTGATTATCGATACCGGTAAATGGAACAAATACCATCTTGTATCTAAAAAGCCAAAAAATTAAATTAATTAAACTGAAATAATTACGTAACATGAATCAAATAATTACGTAATTGACTTACTTGTTAGAATTGAAAGTAGCATCGAATGAAACAACATCACCAAAAATCTTATAACTTCTTCTTGCATGCTCATCAGCCCAAAATAGTCCAGTTAAGTGTCGTTTGCTGTCATGACTATACTCAAAATAAAAATCAGGAAGAAAGTCTCCATTCTTCTACAACATATTAACTACCATATCCGCATCGTACTTGTCACACCCTCAAATTACCACTTGCGGGGTTTTACCGCGAGGCGCATGACAAACCAGGATCCAAGTCAACGATCACAATAAACAACTCTATATGAAAGACGTAAATAGACCTAACCATTAATTTAATAAGCGGAAGCAGTTCAGTAGCATTTAATCAACTATGCTATCATCTCAAAAGTTGTTCAAAATACTTTTATTACAAAACGTGCAACTATGCCTAGACGCCAATGCAGACCCGTGCGCCTAGTTCCGTTCATTGCTACCTTAGCGACCTGAGAAAAACATGCCAAAAAGATGTCAACATATAATGCTGGTGAGTTCACAGGTTTGTTCAATATGTTACCAACATGTTACCATGTCCATACTATATCAATGTTACCAAGTACGCTAGCTAGGCGTATGTTTCATTACTACTACGATTGGAAACCATCACTAGACACGTTTAGCAATGTTTAGCATGTTTAAGCAGCCCGTATGTTCAGCATGATACCAATGTACCTGTTCGAGACAATATGCACCCGCCCAGCCCTCCAAGCCGACGAGTGAGGCAGGTCACGCCCAATAGATCTATCCACATTTCCCCCGTTGTGCATTCCCGCACATTCATGGTTTCCCCCGGGACTTTCCAAAGATCGTATAGCAATATAAAGTTAAAACCATAGTATGACATATGTTACCAAAACAGTTTAGCGCATGTTTTCTCCCCCAAAAGTTAAAGCAGTAAAAGTGGGGCCGTGAACTCACCTTAGATAGCGTTCTTCAATTACAATTAAAGATGTTTAGCCCTTGATAATCCCTCTACCGGAGATCTATCAAAATATTCACATAAGTGTTCCGACTAACAACCATAAAGTTATCTAGTCCCCGATTGTCCAGATCGTAACCAAGTATGTTTTAAAACGTGTTTAAATGTTTAACCGACACACTAGACCGACCCGACATCCCGTTGGTGACCCATTACCCTAACTAATCAAGTACACATAGATTACACACAAAGTTCAAGCATAAAACACTTAGTTTGTATCAAAAATCTCATTTCTGCATCAGAACGGTCGAACCAGTCAGTTTTAAGTCTCCTTCGCACCTTTTTAGTCTCCTTCGCCCGTTTTACCTTTCGTTCGACCGTTCGATGTCTCCTTCGCCTGTTTTACCTCATTCGCCGAGCAAAAACCCAGGTTCGACCCTGGTCTTCCTCCTTCGCACCTTCGATCGGTCGAAGGAGGCCAGGTTCGCCCCCTGTTGTACAATTTTTCCTAAAAACGCTTCAAACACATTCAAAACGACTCGAAACATCATCAAACACAGCAGTCAAGCATGGATAACTTATCCCTACAAAACCCCACCGATTTCCCCCGATAATACGTCTGTTTCAGCCCTTTCCCAAAATGGTAAAGATTATGGAAACATCACTTTCATGCATGAATAATTTACCCAATTTGGAAACTTTTGAAATCGATTCATGCTTAGCTTAAAATACTCAGTTTGTCGATTATCCGATCTTTCTTATCCATTCTATTGATCATAAATATTCATACATCAAGTTTTAATCCAATAAAACCCCCAAATATCATCATATCCAATCCTAACCCTAAACAACAATATTCCAACATTAATAACAATCCTATATCATGTTTCTATCATAGATATAGCAGCAATTCATTGAACAACACATAACACCACATAATACACAATTTACATATGTTATTCATCATGAAAACCTATGTTAAATGATCATGTTTTGATTTAGAAAGATGTTTAAAAGGTATTTAATCATAAAAACACCCTTAGAACAGATCCGGACAATTAGGGTTAGATGAAAACGAATTAAAATGCTTTTAAAAAGGTTTAGGATTATGAACACACCTTGGATTCTTGTTTAGATGTTGTAGATAGGTTAGATTATGAAAAAGGAGAGCAAAAACTCCTTCCTTAGTGTTTTAGATAGTTTGAGAGCGTTTTGGGACGGTTAGGGTTTGTGAAATGATGAAAAATGACAAAGGTTGGTATTTATACTAATCCTCCTTCGCCCCAATTCATTGGTCGAAGGTGGTCTCCTTCGACCCTTTCACAGGGTCGAATGAGCCCTGTCTGGTCGAAGGGAATTCCTTAAATTCCACTTCCCTGGTTCACCCATTTACAAGGGTCGAACCAGACAATTACTTCTCCTTCGACCACTCGAAGTGGTCGAACCAAGATCCCTTTTTAACTAGTTTTCCAGGTTGTCGTGTTTAACGCATTCTAACACATCTTAACACATAAGCATGCATCCTTAGTCTATATTTAACACATTTAAGCACAGATAATCATTTACACATCATTTAAACACATCTATATATATAATCCACCACACGACCCATAATCTACACATATACTTAATTAGTTCATGTAATGTCACCAACAACGGAACCCGGTACTAGTGTATTACCAAAACGACTCCCAATGATCCTCCAGATCATTGTACCCTGGACAATCCTAACTTGACCCGACTCAACTAATCCAGTTAAGTTTGTTTATAAACGTTTCTCGCTAAGGTAGACTTAGATGTTACTAATATGTTTAAGCCGAACATGCCGGGTGTCACAGTACTCACCAATATATAAGTTCAAATCCCTTTTAAAATTTTTGAAATCTGCAGCAGTAGCACCAACATGTTCAAAACCACCATAAATTGTCCTCGTTAGATTAAAAGACTTAACAGGACTCATATTTACTTTTGACATGTTGCATAACACTTGCATTTGTTGATATGTCAAATTACGTGAAGATGGAAGAAATTGCATAGCTTCTTGAGAAACCAAGTAATGGTTATGCTCTTTAACAAACCTGAAAACTTTAAAATTCTGTCCATCTTCTGACGAAAAAACTATTATGAGCATTACAACTTGTTCTTTGTGATGGTTTATTCCTACTTTTACACTTTTCAAGACTATCAAAGGCTTTAGAAGGTTTGATTCCTTCCTTTGCGAAAACTAAATCCACCATTTTTGGCATATGTCACATAAAATTCATACGCATGATCAATTGATGGAAATACCATACCAACACATGGTTTCATAGAAGAGACAACTTCTGGTGTGTAAACTGTTAAAACAGCCTGAGTATAACTACTTTCACCTCTATCATTGAAAATAAAACCTAGAAATACGTAATAACCATTAAAAACCAATAACATATTGGCCTAATAAAGCATAAATATAATAACGTAATGAAATTACGTAACGAAAATTAAGTAACATGAATAATCCTTAAAACACAAGGATATAACAATCATGTTATACACAATAACATAATTCACAACCTGGAAATCACGTAATAAACATTGAAAACACAGTAACATATTGATCTAATAAGCATAAATATAATTACGTAATAAAAACAAACAAAAAACGTAATATTGTGAAAGAAAACAAACAAAAACACAAACAAAAAATAGAACAAATAACGTAATACTATAATGAATAGACAAACGACCAACAATCAATAAAAAGGATGAATTTCATTTTATTAACAAAAATATTAACGAAATCATGAAAACAAAGAAAAAAATAACGTAATGCTTCCATGAATAGACAAACGACGAACAATTAGTATAAAAAAAAGCTGAATTTAATTTTAATAACAGTAACGAAATCATTAAACAAATCGATCGAAGAAACATTACGTAACTGATAAACAACTCAAATCATACCTGCACAATCATTATTCACAGTCATCTTTGATGAATGGATGAAAGAAAATCATTTGGAGATATGATCAAAATTTATACTAATTTCAAAATCTAATATCGATTAAATAGGAATTTGAATATCTGATCCTTTTATAAAAGATATGGCTTTTAAATCTCGAGTAAAAGGACGATAGTACCCTTTAGGAAAACGCGTGTAAAAGCCTTCGCACACTTCGCACGTTTTTTATACTTTGTATTTGAACCGATCCCTACACACACAATATATATATATATATATATATATATATATATATATATATATATATATATATATATATATATATATGGTAGGGTTCAAAAAAGAACCAAGTAGAAATTAAGAACTTTAAGAACCATTGTGAACCACTTATTCTACTTTTATCTTAAAAAATTAAAAACAAAAAAAAATGGCATAAATGTAAATCATTAATAATTGCTCTATCTAATTAAATAAATAATTAATTTCTCTTTTGTATTTTCTCTCACTAGTTATTAACTTATATAATTCTACGGGAGGCTCATTCATTATAACTTTAGATACGTACGTACATATATGTACATTATCTAATATTTTTTATTCGATCGTCTTCTTCAAATATACATGTTTGATCTTGAAATGTGCACATGTGTATATTTATAACTAGGATATAATCCCGTGTATAACACGGGTTAATAAATTAAAATTTTATATAATCAGAAGTAAAAAAGTTATGCTAAAAACCGTACGAATTGCGTGGTTGAATAAACCCGCGTATTATATCAATATAATAAAAAATAATATAGTTCGTTAACACATACACTCATCAAAACATGTATTTAAAATAATACTTTTTTTATTATTTAACATATTATATTTATACATTCTTACCCCATTAAATATTTTAAAATTTTAAAAAGTCACCTATAAAAAAAAATTACCATGATTAATCTTCGTTTTTAATATTTTAATGAACATAATTTTAAGTTTGGTGAAGTTTTTAAGTAAAAATATAAGTGTGTATAAAAACTAATAATTAATTTTATATTTAACTCATTTGTTTTTTAAAATAATAGTATATTTAAATAAAAAATAAGTATTAAATAGGAGAGAGAATTCGAAAAAACCAAAATGTAGATGGTCTAAATGGATGACATGTGTCCACAAATTGTTTTCTTGTATAGATTAGTATAGATATAGATATAGATGTACTTATGTGTACATTAATAAAACCAGCGTCAGAACTATAATGTTCTTCACTATACATATGTGTACATATATTTACACTAAGTAAATATTTATTTGATGTCTTTTAGCATTATACTCTTATGTACATTAACAAAACCAACATCACAACATCATGTTTTTCAGTATATGTTTATGTACATATGTTTACATTTTCAAAAACATAACATCTTCTTTGATTTCAAAACACTAGCCTCATGTGTAGGTTAGATCAGTCATCATCTTCACTATTTTTATAACCATAGCACTCTCTTCTTTGTCAAGACCTGTAGCCACTGATCCATGCCAGAAACCTACACCACCACTGGTCTCAACCATCACTGCAAGGTCACACCACCACATTGCCACGTCTCATCACTATCACATCTGTACAAACCGACTGCCATCACAAACCACCATCGGCTACAACCGTTGGCTGCTCTAGCCTTTGTCGCTAAGTCTCCGTCAGCAGAAGATGATTATACACCTTTGAAATATAAAGCAGCAACATATATAAAAGCAAGTCACATAAATCAAAAAAAATCTTAAGGTTCAATGTGATCGAATAACAATATGAAATATATATATAACAATAACATTGAAACTATACATTACGTATTGAAGAACATATATTAAATATATACATATCACCATAACCAAAATACATGCGGTCTCTGATCAACGATACAAAATAAAAATAAAACTTATATCTAGTTTCTTTTATGTTCATCTTCTTATTTGATTCATTTGTTCTGTTTAATACATGAACATCAACATAAATGATTAGTTGTTATGAATCCTTTATGTCTTTCTTCGATTCATGTGTCGAATTACACAATATATAAAAACATAATTAAAAAATAGAAAACAAAATGGAAATGAAATTATGAATATATTAAGAAAACAACCTAAGCCTTACAAGTCTTAGAATCACTTGATTATTTTAAAATATGTTCCACAATTTTTGAATATTGATTTTTATTCATGCTATATCCCACCGTCATGCTCTGTTGTTTTGGTGTTCGTCAGCTTTTCAATCTAGTTTGGATCCACAAATATTTCTAATGCGTAATTTTTCGTCGGGATTGATACTAATCTCAGATGATCAGTGACACATGTTAAAAGTTTGATGACTTAATCAAGATGAAGAGATTTGTTGTTGATTCGAAATCTTCTTCATTTCTCCAGCATGTTGAAAAAAAGTTTGTTTGTAAGGCTTAATTTGTGCAGAGAGATTGAAATCTTCCTAAAATAAGAGATGGATAATTAACTAAATTACCCTTTACATGATAAATTAAATGAGAGGCTAGAATTGGTTCTTATGGTTCTTAAATTTTATTTGGTTCTTATTTGATCCTAATTCTATATATATATGGGGAGGTTAGAATGGAAACCTTATGAATTTCAGCCTATAAAGGGGGATGAATTCCCAATATTCATTTTCACTACTCTTACTTTACATCTCTCCATCCAATATGCATTATAATATTACTTTCAAATATGTTTCCAAAAATTTTTCGAAAGATTCTTACAATCAAAAGAAAATAGTTTACCAACAGTTGGTTGATAAACAACTATGATTTGATGTTTTTTTATTATTCTTACAATCAAAGGAAAACAACAATTCATTATTACATAAATACATCCAGTTTTTATTTTCAATGTTTAGGGTTTTTGGATCTGGATGATATTTAGATACGAGCTGCTGTCGTGTACTGGTTTTCATTGTTTTTGTTTGTTATTTGCTTCGATGATGCTGGAAAGAAAGATCATTCTCTAGGATTTCGTTGTTAGTAGGTTTTTTTATGTAGTTTGTAATGTCACATATTGTAATTCTGTTATCATTAAAGTAGTTTCTTCCATTTTGTATATATTTCTGTTAAATTCAATGTTTAACTCAAATTATTGAATTGTAATTATGCAATTTTGATTGACGGTTCTTAGGTAAGAATTTTTAGATAACCATTGTTAGTGACAAGGTCTTTTAACCAAACGAAGTTAAACAACCTTTTTCATGTCTAATTTACATAACACAGAAGTTAAACAATTATTTATAATATGAAAAACGTAAAACATGACATGTTCATATTTCTACAAATATTGGTAAATAGTATTTGTGTTTGTCTAGAAATTTGTATTTAAAAAAAAAAGATTTTAAAGAGTTGTTTCAGTGGGAAAATTAACTAAGCAGTTGAATTTACATCTGTTTTAATCAACAGTGTTTTAAACACAGTGTTTTAAATATTATGCTATATTGACGGTGTGCTTTAAAACACGTTACCGAATACAGTTTTCTTTCAACTTTAGATTTACTTTTTAAGTTGTTCATCCTCTTTTTTGTTTTAATATGTCTTATCTCAACAGAGCTTTAAGTTGTCTTTACACTTAACTGGTATTGTCAATGGAACACACATTACGAAATACAGTTTTTGTTTTAACAGTAGATTGACTCTTTAATTTGGTTTTTACCAAACAGTGCATAACCGTTGGTGTGTTTATTTTTTTTTTTATATTTTGGGTAGTAATTGTTTTAAAGAAAGAAACAGATGTTAGTAAACAAGTTTTCTTTACAACAGACGATTGGCTTCGTAATGTTGGTTTTAGTAAACAGAGCTTAAACTAATTGTTTTAAAAAACAAACAGATGGTAATAAACAGATGTTGTCAAACAACAGATGATGGGATTCATAATGTTGTTTTTATTAAACAGAGCTTAACATTTAAAATCAAAACATACATAATAAAAACCATATCTACTATATAAACTACTTAATTAAAATTTCAAAAATCCTTTCTTTCTTTTTCATAATCTCGCTTGAAAGATCCTTTTTAATTGCGTCAACGCTTCATGAATGTTGTTGTCGATTTGTAGTTTTTGAGTCAAATAGTCTTGTATCTTGTCTTTTAAACCAGTTGCTGGTTCATGCAACACCATATCTAGCAGGGCAATGTTTGTCCATGATTGTTCCTTAACTGTTTCTTCCATCCTCTCCACTTCATTTCTAATATCTTCGTCTTTTCTCTTTTCTCTTAGTGACCAAGCGCTGGATATTGACTTAACGTCTAATGTATCAACAAAATGATAGTATGATCTGTTTGCCATTTTTGCTATATGAAGTTTAGAATATGTGTACTGTGTAGAATTTATAGATAAATTTTAGGTTGGATATGAACATATTTATAGTAATAATTTCGAAAGATAATTAAATTCACGCGATATTTGGTATAATTATTTAAATATTTGATTTGTACAACTGATACTTGATTATTTCAGCTCTTTGGTTTCCAAAGCATTCGTCCATTTATGTTTCACAAGATTTATAGACTTTTTAGATAATATAAACGTTTGGAAATTAAATAATCATTATAACAAAACTTTTCGTTTAGCACGTTAACCCAAGTATAATAACTTTCTAACCTATGACCTTTCATTTCACGTGTTATAAGTGTATAAATTAGTAAACACATCCCGAACTTCATCATAAACCATATTAACATTTACATTTACATTTCAGTCTTCATCAATGGCAGCACCAAGTATTAACCATGAAGATGAAATGAAAGAATTTGTTCTTAATCAAATTACAGCACAATACTATCAAGATTTGAATACTACAAGAGATTTGAAGATTTGTTTTGACCGTTTGCAATTGGGCACATTTGACTGAGATGATATGCAACGGATTCTGAAGTCAATGCCTTCGACTGCTGTTCGTGATTTGTCGGTTTTGTGCAATTCAGAATCCGGGACTAAGGACGTAGAATTTTTGGCAAAATTTAAAGATCTACATGCACAACTTGAAGCTTCAATGGAATTGAAGCTTAAGTTTATTAATTCCTTTAACTAGCTATGTATCCTAATGTTTAACATTGATTATATTTATTTTTTGTTTTTAGCTTTCTATTTCTGTCAAGATTATATATGGTTTTTTATGTTTTGTGATGCTAAATTGACTCGCATTAAGTTTTATGTTTTATTTAATCTTCATATTAGTAATTAGTAAACATGAGATTTAATCAGTTTATTGCTACCGATGTATCAAGTGAAAAATGGATGGCCTCTTCATTTCTACTTGAAAAGATAAGGTCAAATGAAAAGTTCAGTGATGACATACAAAAAATATGTCTCCTACAGACGTTACCAAATACATTTTTTCATTCAACATTAGATTGACTTTTTAATTTGGTGATCCTCTTTTCTGTTTTAATATGCGTTATCTCAACATAGTGTTGATGTAACAATGTGTCTGATACTTCAACAATTATTGACTAAAGATGCTAGGAATTTTCAAAGAGGAGAATGTGTTGATGTGCAAGAGATTTGTGGATTCGCCAGCAACGTCCAAGGGGGAGATTGTTGATGCACTCTCTGTGGACGTCACTGTCGAATAGACTAGGGTTGAGTCTAGGTATAGTGTTACATGAGATTGTGGTGATCCATAAGGGCATTTTATGGATCTGACGCATTTGTAAAATATAGGACAATATCAATGCCAAGTTCGACCTATATACACTGGGCGAATGTGGAAGTTTTCCACATTCGACCATTACAAATGGGCGAATGTGGAAATGCTCCACATTCGACCATTCAAAAGGGGCGAAGGTGGCTCTTGGGTGTTGTACTATAAATAGCAATCTCATGTGTTATTGTTCATTTGGTGATTTGAGTTTGTACTTTGAATGCTCTCAAGGGGGAGGTCATGCCCGACCTCCCCCGGCCTCGAGATAAATGTTTATCCTACTAATGACAGTGTTTGTAACCGTTTCTGAATTAATACGAATCTGTGATGACTTTGTTATCGTGTATTTCTGTCTCGTCTCTAATCTCCCGTCTGAAACCGAGTTGTTTTCGCTTAATCGATCCATGAGTTCAGTTTTTAACCGGATTCTCAATTGGCGACGAGACAGAAATACACGATAACAAAGTCATCACAGATTCGTATTAATTCAGAAACGGTTACAAACACTGTCATCAGTAGGATAAACATCTATCTCGAGGCCGGGGGAGGTCGGGCATGACCTCCCCCTTGAGAGCATTCAAAGTACAAACTCAAATCACCAAATGAACAATAACACATGAGATTGCTATTTATAGTACAACACCCAAGAGCCACCTTCGCCCCTTTTGAATGGTCGAATGTGGAGCATTTCCACATTCGCCCATTTGTAATGGTCGAATGTGGAAAACTTCCACATTCGCCCAGTGTATATAGGTCGAACTTGGCTTTGATATTGTCCTATATTTTACAAATGCGTCAGATCCATAAAATGCCCTTATGGATCACCACAATCTCATGTAACACTATACCTAGACTCAACCCTAGTCTATTCGACAGTGACGTCCACAAAAAGTGCATCAACACATAGGTTTAATCCGTCTGTAGACTTTTTATTCCTTGGTTGTAACATTTCAGTTATTAAACATCCGATCAGTATTATTGACTGGTATCATGGAAGGAATAGACGTTACGAAATGCAATTATTCTTTTAACAGTAGTTAACAGTTGGTCTGTTTATGTTTTTTTTAAATGTTGGGTTGTAGTAATTGTTTTAAAGAAATAAACAGATGGTACTAAACAGTGGTTATTCGCAGCAGACGATTGGGTTCTTGATGTTGTGTTTATTAAACAGCCGTTAGCGTTGGATTCATTCTTCCCGTGTGTTTTCACACGGGATTCCACCTAGTGTGTATATATATATATATATATAGGGGAAGGTTAGAATGGAAACCTTATGAATTTGAAGAAACCTTGCAAAACTTTTTAGAACCATTGATCAAAATAGATCAATGGTCCACATTTATTGATGCTTTTTTATTTAAATTTAATACATTTAATTGACTATATGACAAAAAAAAGGGGCAATAAGGTCAAATGACAATTCTGAAAAAGCATCTTTGAAAAAGTTGACCTGACACCAGTCACATCATCTCTCTCCTACTTTTATGCACATTGTCCTAAATCTTTCAAGACGTCGTGTTACATATGTAACATGTGTAGTGTTGCGTACATTAAAATTACACAGACTCTGATCTCATATGTGATGTCTTGTTGCATACATTAAAATTAATAACTATCTATATGTCCATGATTGTGACTATCGCTTTGGATTTACATTTACGGCGTTTACTATTAAGATGTTTATAATTAGAAGACTCATTCGACCTAGCGTGAGGTTGAATGGAACTAATCAGAAGGTCGAATAGAAGTTTTGAAGGGCGAATGAAGACTTTGATGTTTATATGTTTTGGTTAGAGCCCACGACGAGGTCGAAGGGTTCATTCGACCACTACAAGGGGTCGAATGAACAACTCTGTATATAGTTGTGATTTTATTTTAAGGTTAATCTTTGGTCATTTTGTCTAGGTCTTGTGTGTGTATTCTCTGTGGAGTCTGGAGGTTTCTAATTAAGAGTTTTCATTATAAACCTAATCTAAATCAAGTGTAATCAATTGTTTATGAATGAAAATGTTTATTGAAAAGGATATTATCGTGTTTTGATTCGTTTTCTATCATTTTGCATGTGATTCATGGATTCCGCTCCTGAATTACTTAACTTGTATGATTACGTAGTTGATTGCTTACAATCCGATCCTCAACACTATTAGACATATTGTTACATATGTTATAGATATAAAACACATAGAATGTATAAATCAACTAAAAACATTACAGATCAAACATTCAAACGTACACAAGAATGTTTCCTACAAATGACAAACAATACTAACATATGAAACAGATGCTAACAATAATAAAAATGGTCATTACAATCAACAAATGCTAAAAATAACTATCATAATAATTTTTTTTGACTATACTTCATTCTTGATAATCATTTTCATCTTTAATGCAAAAAATATGTCCACCTGCAAAAAGAAAACAAAATGATCAATTTACATGTAAGCCCACCCCCACGTCTTAACATATGTTATCCACCTGGATTAAAAAAAAACATACCAAACAGATACAAACATACATTCCATTCAAGAGTTTTTTTTTTTCCAAATACTTCCTCTATAATATGCATTACATTGGTGATAAGTGACTTTTGTATTGATTAACATATGCAACTAGTGTTGAAAGTATACATTGTTTGATCCATTTAGTTATCAATTATCAAACTTAACCTAGGAGGAAGGTTATAAAATTGCATAAATGTGTAACATACGCAACTTAGTTCTAGTGTCACATACAAAACAGATGCAACATACATTCCATTCATGATTAGTAACTTTTGTTTTAATTAATATATGCAACTGGTGTTGAGAGTAAACATGTATAACTCATGAAAGTCAAAAAATCAAACATTTGTATCTATGCCTCAAACTTGCCAGACATATGTTAGAGGGATGTTATTACACACGTTAAATACTTTCTGGTAAAAAAAATCAGACATATTGTTGCATATGTTAGAGACCTATTAAAATTCTGATATAATATGAAAGTAACACTATTTAGTTAAAATTTTAGTTTAACTCTTGATAATTATTTTTTGCATATCGTTTGTTGGCATATGTTATTCATTCTTTGTTAACGTATGTTATCCAGTAGGATTAAAAAAAATTCTATCTATGCTTCATTTTTTATAATCATCTTCAAATAAAAAAATACATTCTATCTATGCACTAAATTCGAGCCATATTCTCATGTTTTGCTTGTTCTCAACTATTGCCATTAAGCGAAACCGATGGAACTTAGTGGTTCCATTCCCATCTTACACAAGGACTGATATATAATGGATAGGTTGTTATCTATTATCAATAGTTGTTAATGCTCTTGTTTTTAATTTACTGCTAAAATAGAAAACCTCATTGTTTTATTGGATTTCTAACAAATTTAAATATATCTGATACTATTTTTGACATAATAATTGCTGAAAGCATTCAATTAGGTCAAAAAGAATTGACTTACAAATCAAGGGCAAAGTTGTAAAACAAAACATAAAACTCAATTAAATTCAAACAATATGTTATACTTCTAAACGTTCAAAACTTCATATTGCAATTTAATAAATGTAAAAAATAAATAAATTTTGATATTAAAACTATAACTTGCTCACCTGACATCGTCAGTCTCCAATAGTGATGACTCTTTGATTGTTTAATTCGTTGAGTCATGTGTTTCTTCTTTTTGTTGTGATGACTCTTTGATTGTTTCATTCGTTGTCAACTTTTTCGACTCATTTTCATCACTTTTGGATGATTCTTTGACAGTTACTTTCCCAGGGGATTTCTTGGGATCGAAACATAAAAGCTGATGTTCAACTACGATAACCATTGGTCGAAGCCAACTGTGGAGGTGGTGGTGGTGGTTAGATTAATCTTGAAGGAGACGGTGGAAAAGAGATGGAAAGAGAGAGAGAGAGAGAGAGAGAGAGAGAGAGAGAGAGAGAGAGAGTTGTTGTTTATATAGGAGGGAGAAGATAAGTGTCACACCCTCAAAATCCACTTGCGGAGTTTTACCGCGAGGCGCATGACAAACCAGGATCCAAGTCAACGATCACAATAAACAAATCTAAATGAACATATGCAATTTCAAAAACATAGTTTAAAATCCCCAAGTACAGCGGAAGCTTATTCTCAAAACATAATCCAAAAGTAACCCAAATATTCAATGTTTGAAAACCATGCAATCCTAACTAGACGCCGTGCAGACGCGTGCGCCCTAGTTCCGTAGTGCTACCTTAGCGACCTGAGAAAACATGTAAGAGTTACGTCAGCACAAAAATGCTGGTGAGTTCACAGGTTTGTAATTAAAGTACCAAGTTCAACCTGTCCATACTATATCAATTTGCAAACCAAAGTACGCTAGCTAGGCGTATGTTTTGTTACTTCTACGATTGGAAAACCATTACTAACTCGCAAACCAGATGTCGTGCCCGAATAGTAAACCTGTTCCTGTTTGAGACAATATGCACTCGCCCGGCCCTCCAAGCCGACGAGCGGGGTTGGTCACTCCCAATAGATCTATTCACATTTCCCCGTTGTGCTAACCCGCACATTCATGGTTTCCCCCGGGACTTCCAAAGATCGTATAGTAAACCATAGAAACCCATAGTATGACAGTTGTTACCAAAACATAAGTTTAACACATGTTTTCTCCCCCAAAAAGTGAAACCAGTTAAAAGAGGGGCCGTAAACTCACCTTAACGTGCAAGCAAGGAATCCGAACAGCAAGTAATATATGCTACCGACACCCTAATAACAGTGTCATTAAGTGAGTATAGGCGTAATATCATTACACCATATAACTCGTTTGTCCAAGGCGTTTTAAATGTTCAAAAGCGTGTAAGTGACACCTAGTGATTCTACATGCATAAGTAATTCCTACGGACCCGTTGGTGAATACGTTGGTTACAATTAGTTTCTACATTCCGTATGTGTCTCAGACAAGTGTACTTCAGTTACATGTCAATTCCATACCACCTAAGACCTAAATTAATCACATAAGCACATAATACACAATCTGTGTTTTCAGGACAGATTGTGCGCCATCAAAACGAATTTATTTAAAATAGCAAATCAGTGAGTTAACCTCCCAAATTTTTACTGAATTTTCTTTGGGATTCACTTAACATTACCTATTTTTGTTTTGTCTTAAACCCAAACACAAAAATAATTAAAATTGGTCTAATACATCTATGTTCAGAAACCTTCCTAACAGGTCAGTTTGGTAGATAAATTCCCAAAAATTGTGTATTCATCCAAACGGGATGAATCTACTTGGAAAACTCATATTTCTCCAATATTAACCTTCTGTAAAACTTTCACAACCCAACTCTTTATAAAACTTGATTTATGATGTTTCAAAGTTGACTCAGTTTGATACCCGAAATTCTGACCTGACCTATTTTAAATGAAAATTCCAAAAACATATCAAACGACATCCAAATCAGATGATTTTGCCCATTCTAAAAAGCTAAGACTATGTATAATCTATTCATGCAAAGAATCGATCAAACCAATTAATTTCAAGCCACGAAACAGGCCCTACAAGTCGACATTCAGAATCTGTCCAGATTTTAATCATGCAATATTATCAATTATATCAAACCCTAGTTGCATATTATCAATCAATAATACCTAATAATCATCATACAACATTAGTAAGAACCACATCTGATCAAAACCCTAATTATACATCACAAACATCATTATTCACAAACCCTAGAAGTCTAAAACACCAAGAACATGCATAATCATGCAAAACATATAACATTCATTATATAACAATGTGCTTGACCCTTTTAATCTTCGTAATCATCATGTTTTAACTTTTATAAAATACTTGCAGACCTGGACAAACAAGGTTTTGATGTTTTAAGACAATTTAAAGAAGATTAAAACATAAGGGAATGAAGATTATACCACAAACACTCCAAAACAACCAACTGAACGCTCTCCAAGCTTCCCGATTGATGTTCTTGAGCTTTAGCAGGTGGTTTAGGGTTAATAATTCGTGTGGGGCAGAAAGGGGGCGATTAGGGTTGAGTTTAGGGGTTGCATGGGGGTTAAGGATGCTTAAATAAGAGTTTAAGGCAGTTTAAACCCGTCAGACATGAGCGAGCGGCCGCTCGGGCCCTGTGAGCGGCCGCTCACAGGCCCGAGGCCCTCGTTCGTGTCTCGTTTCATCACCCGACACGTTATCCTTTGACGTTTTCGTTATTTCGGACCGTAACAAGTGCAACCCCATGCGTAAAGACCCTAATCAACCTCATACTCCACTTTTAGTGATTTTTATTAACGTGTTCGGTTTAGGTTCACATAATCACGTATGGTTTTCACATAAGTTTGTCAGATATCACCGAGACACATAAGTTTATTATTCACCAACGTCCGAGGTTCACTAATCATGTAATCACATATTAGCTCACAACAATGCACGTATGTCCTATCTAGCTATCTAGCTAAAACTAGTTAAGTATAATATACGCGTGACTCGCTAAGGTAGACTTTAATCTAGACAACGTTGTTAACCAGAATTTGCCGGGTGTCACATCATCCCCACGTTAACAGAATTTTCGTCCCGAAAATTGCACAAGTACCAAAAGGAATAACAAAAGAAACAGACAAAAGATAGAAACCAAGAGAGAGATTTACCCGAGTTGCACATCATCCCCACGTTTAAAAGGAATCTCGCCCCGAGATTCATTCAGCTGCAGTGGTAACATATCTCGATTCGAACGCTTCCTTAGGAAAGAGATGAGGATACTTAGACTTCATCTGATCCTCCCGTTCCCAAGTGTACTCTGGTCCCCGGTTCGAGTTCCAGCGAACCTTAACAATGCGAATCTTGCTATGACGTAGGCTACGAATCTTGTAATCAAGAATCTCAACAGGTTCCTCCACAATCCGAAGACGATCATCAACCTTGATTTCTTCCAGTGGAACAATAAGAGACTCGTCAGCCAGACACTTCTTTAAGATGGATACATGGAAGACGTTATGTACGTTGCCGAGCTCCGTCGGTAAATCAAGACGATATGCCACCGGTCCAATCCGTTCCAGGATTGTAAATGGCCGACATATCGAGGGTTGAGTTTGCCACGCTTCCCAAAGCGTATGACGCCCTTCCACGGTGAAACTTTCATAAGTACTTTGTCATCAACTTGGAATTCCAATGGCTTGCGACGCTGATCGGCATAACTCTTCTGCCGATCCCGTGCCGCTGCCAACAGGTTACGAATCTGTACGATCTTTTCCGAAGTTTCGTACACTAGCTCAGGCCCAGTGAGTTGACTCTCACCCACCTCAGCCCAACAAAGAGGAGACCGGCATTTCCACCCGTACAGTGCCTCGAACGGAGGTGCCTTGATGCTCGTGTGGTAACTGTCGTTGTAAGAGAATTCTACTAACGGTAGGTGGGCTTCCCAACTTTTGCCAAAATCGATCGCACATGCCCGCAGCATGTCTTCTAAGGTTTGAATCGTGCGTTCACTCTAACTGTCAGTCTGTGGGTGATAAGCGGTACTCATGTCTAGCTGGGTACCCAAAGCCTTGTGCAAAGACTTCCAGAAGTGAGAAGTAAAGTGGGAGTCACGATCCGAAATAATAGAAACCGGCACCCCGTGCTTAGAAACAACTTCCTTCAGATAAAGACGAGCCAAATGATCCATGGTGTCGGTCTCCTTAATAGCGAGAAAATGGGCTGATTTCGTCAACCGATCTACAATCACCCATATCTTATCATTCCCGCTCGGTGACTTAGGTAGTTGCGTAACAAAATCCATTGTAATCCGTTCCCATTTCCACTCCGGAATTTCAGGTTGTTGCAAGAGGCCCGACGGTTTCTGGTATTCTACCTTGACTTTAGCACAGGTCAAGCATTTGCTCACGTATGAGGCTATATCCGACCTCATGTTTGGCCACCAGTAAAGCACCTTCAGATCATGGTACATCTTATCCGAACCAGGATGAATAGAATACCGGGACTTGTGAGCCTCATCTAAGACAAGCTCCCGAAGTCCCCCAAATAAAGGAACCCATATGCGTTCTGCGAAGTAGTGCAGGCCATCAGGCCTTCGCTCAAGGTGCTTGTCGGCACCGTGCATAGTCTCAGTTTTAAGGTTTTCCTCCTTCAAAGCTTCTAACTGAGCAGAACGGAGTTGGTTAGGTAGAGAGGAATGAATGGTGAGCTGCAACGCCCGAACGCGACGAGGATTAATTAATTGATTCCTTCCTGCTCAAGGCGTCTGCTACTACATTCGCCTTGCCAGGATGGTACTTAATGGCGCAATCATAGTCGTTCAGGAGTTCAACCCAACGACACTGTCGTATGCTCAGATGTTGTTGGTCGAAAATATGTTGAAGACTCTTGTGATCGGTGTAGATGGTGCATTTGGTACCGTACAAGTAATGTCTCCAAATTTTCAACGCGAAAACCACTGCACCCAACTCCAAGTCATGGGTGGTGTAGTTCCTCTCGTGCACCTTGAGTTGACGAGAAGCATACGCAATCACTTTCTCGCGTTGCATCAACACGCAACCGAGACCATGAACAGAAGCATCACAGAAAACAACGAAATCATCAGGGCCTTCAGGCAAGGACAGAATAGGAGCAGAACAAAGTTTAGACTTCAGTTTTTGAAATGCTGACTCTTGTGGTTCACCCCAGGCGAATTTTCTATCCTTCTGAGTAAGAGTGGTGAGGGGTTGAGCGATCTTCGAGAACCCCTTTATGAAACGACGATAATAGCCCGCAAGGCCTAGGAATTGCCGCACCCCAGTTGGCGTCTTTGGTGCTTCCCAGTCCTTGATCGCTTTGATCTTAGCTGGATCGACATGAATTCCTAGTTCATTAACCACATGTCCTAGGAACTGAACTTCGCGTAACCAAAAGTCACACTTTGAGAACTTAGCGTAAAGTTGTTCCCGTCGCAAAAGTTCCAAAACCAAGCGCAGGTGTTCCTCGTGTTCGGTCTTGTTCTTGGAGTAAATCAGGATGTCATCAATAAAAACGATGACGAACTTGTCAAGATACGGTTTGCAAACACGGTTCATCAAATCCATGAAAACCTCCGGTGCATTTGTGAGACCGAAAGGCATGACCAAGAACTCAAAATGGCCATAACGTGTACGAAAGGCAGTCTTTGCAACGTCAGCTTCCCTTACGCGCAACAGGTGATAACCGGACCTCAAATCAATCTTAGAGTAGTAGCTAGAACCCTGGAGTTGGTCGAATATATCATCAATATGTGGAAGAGGATAACGGTTCTTGATGGTCACTTTGTTCAATTCTCTGTAATCCACACACAATCAAAAACTTCCATCCTTCTTCTTAACGAACAGAATCGGGGCTCCCCAAGGGGAAGAATTTGGTCTAATGAAACCCTTGTCCAAGAGTTCCTGTAACTGACAGGACAATTCCTGCATCTCGGGAGGTGCAAGACGGTAGGGGGCCCGAGCAATAGGAGCAGCTCCCTGTACAAGATCAATACTGAACTCAACCTGACGATGGGGAGGAAGACCAGGTAAATCATCGGAAATACATCAGGAAACTCGCGTACAACAGGAATATCGTCGATCTTCTTCTCATCGGTAGAGGAAACAGATAAAAGTGCCAAAACGGCCGAATAACCCTTTCGAAGATACTTAATGGCTTTCATGCTGGAGATGAGATTTAGCGGAGCACCGCCCTTGATACCGTACACAGAAAGGAATTCTCCATCAGGGAGGGGAATCCGAATAATCTTGTCGTAACAAACGATCTCAGCGCGATACAAAGACAACCAATCCATGCCTACAACAACGTCAAAACTACCCAAAGGTACCGGCATAAGGTCGATGGGGAAAGACAAACCCGACAACTCTAGTTGACACTCCCGAAGGATACAAGTAGCTTCAATCTTTTTACCGTCAGCCAACCCAATTACATACTTAGCCTCTAATGGCTCGGGTACTACATCTAGCAGTCGACTAACTTCCATAGATATAAAACTTCTATCGGCATCGGAATCAAATAAAACACTAACAGAGCGATTATTGAGAAGGAATGTATCGGTAACTGTGTCAGGATCCTGTCTAGCCTCTGCGGCTCCAATGACGAAGGCACGTGCATTCCTGCCACCGCCCCCGTTGATCCCGTTACCGTTTCTATCCCTCCCATCCCCGCCCTGCTTCAGTTTCGGGCACTCCTTCTTGTAATGCCCAGTCTCCCCATAGTTGTAACAACCCTGTTTTCCCGTAGTTCCTTGAGCAGTAGGAGCCGGGGTAGTACTTGGGGCCTAGGTTGGAAGTGTCGCTCGACAATCTTTAGCAAAATGCCCAAGTCGCTGGCAACGATGGCAATGATTACGGTCGCAGTCCCCCTGATGATGACGCCCACATTTGTTGCACTTAGGTAATTTCCCCGCATAACCACCCGGTTTGGTACCAGAAGAAGAAGAACCCCCGCTATCGAATCTCTTACCCTGTTGTGCTGGTGCTGGCACAGATCCTTTCCCCTCATTATCCCATTTACGCTTGTTATTCTCCGGGGTCTTGACAGTCGAATCCTTAGCAGGCAAGATACCCTCATTCACCTTCAAGTTTGTCATCCTGTGAGCCGATCAGACCACCTCTGAGTATGTAGGAAGATTCCCCGCAGCCACCAACCCTGCGATCTCTGGTACTAGCCCCGAGATATAGTGTTCAATCCTCCTGTATTCTGGCACATGCAGATCAGGACACAGCACTGCCAACTCATTACGCCTTACCGTATACTTTTCAATCTCTGACCCGGTCATCTTGAGGTTCCACACCTCATGCTCTAGCTTCTGAATTTCTTCCCTTGGACAGTACTCTCGCTTTAGTAGTTGAACAAAATTATCCCAAGGCATAGCATAAGCCTCCCCTATACCCATATTCTGGGTGATATTGTTCCACCAGGTCAAAGCAACATCCTGGAATAACGCAGCAGCATACTTGACTCGATCCTCTGGGAGACAGTTGCACATCAGAAACACTGACTCCACCTTTTCCAACCACCTGAGCAAGCTCACCGCACCCTCAGTGCCAGAGAATTCCTGGGGCTTACAGTCCCAAAACATCTTGTAGGTAACCACTAGCGTTCACAAGATCAAAGCTAGATCCAACCCAGGACTATCCATTCAAACCCAGAGCTCACTAGGGCTTTCATGCATTTCGGTTTATGATTTTGTGTGCACCCAAAATGATAAACCGCTCTACATGGTCCTCCAAGTGTTCTCCTAGTTCAAAGTTCAAATCACCGAACATAGACTCTTAGCTATACACCGTAATGCTACGGTAGTTTATGGCAAGTGTTTCTATTGGAGTATGAAAGGGAGATGTCCGAGCCTTGGACAAATCTCAAGAGTACACGATTTACCCCAATATACCACACTGCCTAGAGAGCAAGTAACCCGACCTAAGATAGAACGGATGATGTAACATAGGAAGGTCAGATGATTTAGAGACACTTCGACAAGGCCATACGTAATCCACCATAATGTTTAGTACTATGTGATCGTCTAGTGTGTGCGACTCGGCTATAGACTAGACTCTACATGCAGTCCTAGTTCACTATAACCATTGGCTCTGATACCAATCTGTCACACCCTAAAAATCCACTTGCGGAGTTTTACCGCGAGGCGCATGACAAACCAGGATCCAAGTCAACGATCACAATATACAAATCTAAATGAACATATGCATTTCAAAAACATAGTTTAAAATCCCCAAGTACAGCGGAAGCTTATTCTCAAAACATAATCCAAAAGTAACCCAAATATTCAATGTTTGAAAACCATGCAATCCTAACTAGACGCCGTGCAGACGCGTGCGCCCTAGTTCCGTAGTGCTACCTTATCGACCTGAGGAAACTTGTAAGAGTTACGTCAGCACAAAAATGCTGGTGAGTTCACAGGTTTGTAACTAACGTACCAAGTTCAACCTGTCCATACTATATCAATTTGCAAACCAAAGTACGCTAGCTAGGCGTATGTTTTGTTACTTCTACGATTGGAAAACCATTACTAACTCGCAAACCAGATGTCGTGCCTGAATAGTAAACCTGTTCCTGTTTGAGACAATATGCACTCGCCCGGCCCTCCAAGCCGACGAGCGGGGTTGGTCACTCCCAATAGATCTATTCACATTTCCCCGTTGTGCTAACCCGCACATTCATGGTTTCCCCCGGGACTTCCAAAGATCGTATAGTAAACCATAGAAACCCATAGTATGACAGTTGTTACCAAAACATAAGTTTAACACATGTTTTCTCCCCCAAAAAGTGAAACCAGTTAAAAGAGGGGCCGTAAACTCACCTTAACGTGCAAGCAAGGAATCCGAACAGCAAGTAATATATGCTACCGACACCCTAATAACAGTGTCATTAAGTGAGTATAGGCGTAATATCATTACACCATATAACTCGTTTGTCCAAGGCGTTTTAAATGTTCAAAAGCGTGTAAGTGACACCTAGTGATTCTACATGCATAAGTAATTCCTACGGACCCGTTGGTGAATACGTTGGTTACAATTAGTTTCTACATTCCGTATGTGTCTCAGACAAGTGTACTTCAGTTACATGTCAATTCCATACCACCTAAGACCTCAATTAATCACATAAGCACATAATACACAATCTGTGTTTTCAGGACAGATTGTGCGCCATCAAAACGAATTTATTTAAAATAGCAAATCAGTGAGTTAACCTCCAAAATTTTTACTGAATTTTCTTTGGGATTCACTTAACATTACCTATTTTTGTTTTGTCTTAAACCCAAACACAAAAATAATTAAAATTCGTCTAATACATCTATGTTCAGAAACCTTCCTAACAGGTCAGTTTGGTAGATAAATTCCCAAAAATTGTGTATTCATCCAAACGGGATGAATCCACTTGGAAAACTCATACTACTCCAATATTAACCTTCTGTAAAAATTTCACAACCCAACTCTTTATAAAACTTGATTTATGATGTTTCAAAGTTGACTCAGTTTGATACCCGAAATTCTGACCTGACCTATTTTAAATGAAAATTCCAAAAACATATCAAACGACATCCAAATCAGATGATTTTGCCCATTCTAAAAAGCTAAGACTATGTACAATCTATTCATGCAAAGAATCGATAAAACCAATTATTTACAAGCCACGAAACAGGCCCTACAAGTCGACATTCAGAATCTGTCCAGATTTTAATCATGCAATATTATCAATTATATCAAACCCTAGTTGCATATTATCAATCAATAATACCTAATAATCATCATACAACATTAGTAAGAACCACATCTGATCAAAACCCTAATTATACATCACAAACATCATTATTCACAAACCCTAGAAGTCTAAAACATCAAGAACATGCATAATCATGCAAAACATATAACATTCATTATATAACAATGTGCTTGACCCTTTTAATCTTCGTAATCATCATGTTTTAACTTTTATAAAATACTTTCAGACCTGGACAAACAAGGTTTTGATGTTTTAAGACAATTTAAAGAAGATTAAAACATAAGGGAATGAAGATTATACCACAAACACTCCAAAACAACCAACCGAACGCTCTCCAAGCTTCCCGATTGATGTTCTTGAGCTTTAGCAGGTGGTTTAGGGTTAATAATTCGTGTGGGGCAGAAAGGGGGCGATTAGGGTTGAGTTTAGGGGTTGCATGGGGGTTAAGGATGCTTAAATAAGAGTTTAAGGCGGTTTAACCCCGTCAGACATGAGCGAGCGGCCGCTCGGGCCCTGTGTGCGGCCGCTCACAGGCCCGAGGCCCTCGTTCGTGTCTCGTTTCATCACCCGACGCGTTATCCTTTGACGTTTTCATTATTTCGGACCGTAACAAGTGCAACCCCATGCGTTAAGACCCTAATCAACCTCATACTCCACTTTTAGTGATTTTTATTAACGTGTTCGGTTTAGGTTCACATAATCACGTATGGTTTTCACATAAGTTTGTCAGATATCACCGAGACACATAAGTTTATTATTCACCAACGTCCGAGGTTCACTAATCATGTAATCACATATTAGCTCACAACAATGCACGTATGTCCTATCTAGCTATCTAGCTAACCCTAGTTAAGTATAATATACGCGTGACTCGCTAAGGTAGACTTTAATCTAGACAACGTTGTTAACCAGAATTTGCCGGGTGTCACAATAAGATTCAAAATTTTAAAATGGGGGAAAGGTAAAATGACTAATATAACCTTAAAGAGATAAAATAATGTATTTGTTAGTGGGTGATGTGGTTGAATTATAGCTATTAGATCAGGTTTTTATTTTGGGTTTCTTCATCTAAATGGGTTTCTTCCCTATACTTCCTCTCTCCCTCTCTGTCTCTCTCTCAATATATATATATATATATACACGAAATGAAGTTTGCTGACGTGACATTCAATGATGGCCTCAACCCTCTCTTGATTGTGCCACCTGGCATAATGAGGTGCAATAACTTGTTTTTTTTTATTTTTCGTTTTATTATATTAAATCTTTTTTTTAAAACTCTAATCCTTCTTCTCTCCATTCTTTATCTCTTCCATATTTCCCTCTTTCATCCTTCTCTTCTCTCTATTACCTCCCCTCATCACAAACCCTAAAACAAAACTTTCACCTCACCTCTTTCTCCCCCTCCTCTTCCTCTCCAGTCGCCACCACCACTCTCCGTCGCTGCTCCTCCTCCTCCTCTTCCTCTTTTTTATTTAGCAGCCAAGATCTTCTACAAGGTTGATCAGGTCCCTTTCAGAATATTATTATTATTATTATTATTATTATTATTATTATTATTATTATTATTATTATTATTATTATTATTATTATTATTATTATTATTTACTGCATATGAATTAATAAAAATAATGAACAATCTAGAACTTGAAATTAATAAATGTTTCCTGATATGGTATTGGTAGAGAGAGGATGGTAAAAAAGGGCTTGACGATGTTGAAGAAAAGGTATAAGTTTTTGTGAATCGAATGCTGTCAACCCAATTTATACAGAATTTGAATTCTACGAGAACTAAAACAATATAAAAATAGATACAAAACAAAACAGTCTATACCTTCAAGTGGTTTCATATGATGCATTTAAATATTCATCTGTGAAAAGTGAGGAATATTTACAAAAAAATATGGACCCTGTTTATCTACTATGCATTAAATATGTTTAAGTGGGAAGACAGCTGTAACCCGTTGATGAACTATGAAATATCACCATATAATACCAATTGCCAAACAAGCTATACGATATGCATTTGTGTGGTTAGTACTTTTTTAGCGACATAAATAAAACGTGAACCGGCGTGAGGCAGATGGTGCTGGTTACAAGTGGTGTCGCGGTGGTAGCTGGTTGTGTTGCACCAGCGTTCTACATTAATTAGTTGAAGTCGCCTTCGTTGGCTGCCGATGACCTAAAACCTACAAGTTCACTCCGCTCTCTCTTATAGTTAATACGACGAACAACTTGCCACCAAGTAAGAGCCACTTTGCCATAGTTAATGTCATTATCTTAACACATGTAATGCAATCGCAGACACTAAGTACCATATTCTTCATACAGTGGCAGTTAAAGTAGTTATGGTATCTGGATTCCGTTTATAATTCCGACTAGGAACTGATTATGGTGGTAAGTCCCATAACTTCTCTCCATTCCGTTTATTGTTACTATTAAGTAAAACAATATTAGGATTATGATGTTAGCATTGGATTTATAGATTGTTTTAGGTTAGGTATTAAATATTAATATTAGAGTTATGCATTTTTTTAGCCTTTATGACATGTATTAATATTAGAGTTATACATTGTTTTAGGTTATGTATTGAATATTAATATTAATATTAGTATTAGAGTTATGCATTTTTTAGCATTTATGATAGGTGCTAATATTAAAGTTATACATTCTTTTAGGTTAGGCATCAATATTAGTATTGTGAGACTTGGTACATAGATGTGATAAGTTTTTTAATGGTTACAACTTCCAACTTAAGTGATTGTTTAGTTGATTAGGTTAGGAATTATAGGAGTCATTAGAATGTGAGAGATTAGAGATATGTGATGAGTTCTTGACTCTAATGAGAGACTAGAGAGATGTGATGAGTTTTTGAATAGTTGTAGCTTACATAAGTGATTCTTTAGATGATTACTGATTAGGTTTTAGGTTATGGAATATGAGTAATTACTGATTAGAATACTATGGACATGCAATGATTGAGAGATTTTGTAGTTAGTTAACTTGAGCCATTTGCAATAGGTTATCACGTCAAATTAGATTTTTCACTACTAGAAAAACACCCTTCCTTGACATTCTTTTTATGACATACATGTACTTAATGACATAAAAAGTGTATGTCATAAAAAAAGTGTCATCTTTGATAAAAACTATTAAATTCTTGACGTTTTTCAATGCCTATCAACAATTTTCCGTCATAAACTAAAAAGCACGACGGTAAACACAAATGAGTGTCATGATTTTGTGTCTCGAAAATTTGAATTCCCTCCACTCTCCCGCACACCTCCCCATAAACCCTCCCCTTCTCTCTTTTAACAAAACACAATGATTTAACAAAACACAATGATCTGGGGTAATCAACTAGTGTGTATATATATATATATATATATATATATAGAATTAGGATTAAATAAGAACCAAATAAAATTTAAAAAACATAAGAACCAATTCTAGCCTCTCATTTAATTTATCATGTAAAGGGTAATTTAGTCAATTATCCATCCCTTATTTAAGAAAGATTTCAATCTCTTTGTACAAATTAAGCCTTATAAACTAACTTTTTTTCAACATGCTAGAGAAACGAAGAAGATTTCAAATCAACAACAAATCTCTTCATCTTGATTAAGTCATCAAACTATTAACATGTGTCACTGAATATCTGAGATTAGTATGAATCCCGACGAAAAATTATGCATTTGAAATATTTGTGGATCCAAACTTGATTGAAAAGCTGAGAACACCAAAACAACAGAGCATGACGGTCGGATATGGCATGAATAAAAATCAATATTAAATTGTGGAACATATTTTAAAATAATCAAGTGATTCTAAGACTTGTAAGGCTTAGGTTGTTTTTCTTAGTATATTCATAACTTCATTTCCATTTTTTTTTCTATTTTTTAATTATGTTTTTATATATTCTGTAATTAGACGTATGAATCGAAGAAAGATATAAAGGCTTCGTAACAACTAATCATTTATGTTGATGTTGATGTATTTAATAGAACAAATGAATCAAAAAAGAAGATGAACATAAACAAAACTAGATATAAGTTTTATTTTTATTTTGTATCGTTCTTCGATCACATTGAACCTTAAGATTTTTTCGATTCTTATGATTTGCTTTTATATTTTGCTGCTTTATATTTCAAAGGTGTATAATCATCTTTCAAAAGTGTATAATCATCTTATGTTGACGGCAACTTAGCGACAAAGGCTCGAGGAGCCAACGGTTGTAGCCGATGGTGGGTTGTGATGGCAGTTGGTCTGTATAGATGTGATAGTGATGAGACATGGCAATGTGGTGGTGTGACCTTGTAGTGATGGTTGAGACCAGTGGTGGTGTAGGTTTCTGGCATGGATCAGTGGCTACAGGTCTCGACAATGAAGAGAGTTCTATGGTTATTAAAATAATGAAGATGATGACTGATGTGATCTAAACATGAGGTTAGTGTTTTGAAATCGAAGAAGATGGTATATGTACATATGTGTACATCGAAGAAGATGTTATGTTTTTTAAAATGTAAACATAAGTACATAAACATATAGTGAAAAAGATGATGTTGTGATGTTGGTTTTGTTAAGGTACATAAGAGTATAATGCTAAAAGACATCAAATAAATATTTAATTAGTGGAAATATATGTACACATATGTATATTGAAGAACATTATAATTCTGTCGCTGGTTTTATTAATGTACACATAAGTACATTATAAATATACACATGTGCACATTTCAAGATCAAACATGTATATTTGAATAAGACGATCGGATAAAAATTATTAGATAACTAGTATATTACCCGCCGCGCTATCCACGGCACAGAAACATACAGCGGATCGAATTTTCGTCAAATGAAAATGTATTACATTTGACCCGACATGCTTCAAGGCGATTTTACACGAAGACAATAGCAAAGTACAACCGACGCAAAGCCAACTATTTGTGAGGGAAATCCAATAGCCTCGGCTATGTAGGTGACCGATGTCGGCAAGCCGCTGTTCATCCAATAGCCGCGGCTATGACGGTGATGTGCCGACCTTGTTTTCCGAACGCCTTTGTCACACCCTCAAAATCCACTTGCGGAGTTTTACCGCGAGGCGCATGACAAACCAGGATCCAAACCAACGATCACAATAAACAAGTCTAAATGAATATAAATGCAATTTCAAAACATAGCTTAAAATCCCGTTTACAGCGGAAGCTTATTCAAAACAGTATCTCAACAATGAAACAATAGTTCAACGTTTATAAGACCATGCAACCCTAGTTAGACGCCGTGCAGACGCGTGCGCCCTAGTCCAGTCGTGCTACCTTAGCGACCTGAGAAAACATGTAAAAGTTTACGTCAACACAAAAATGTTGGTGAGTTTACAGGTTTTGTAATCCAAGTACCAAGTCCACCTGTCCATACTATAACAAATCGAAAACCAGTGTACGCTAGCTAGGCGTATGTTTTGTTACTACCACGATTGGAAAACCATTACTAACTCGAATACCAAATATGTGCCCGATGTAGTAACCCTGTTGTTCCTGTTGTTCCTGTTTGAGACAATATGCACCCGCCGACCCTCCAAGTCGACGAGCGGGGTTGGTCACTCCCAATAGCGCTATTCACATTTCCCCGTTGTGCAAACCCGCACATTCATGGTTCCCCCCGGGACTTCCAAAGATCGTGTAGTACACAATAGAAACCCATAGTATGACAGTAGTTACCAAATAATCGTTTTAACACATGTTTTCTCCCCCGAAAGTATGAAACCAGTTTAAAAGAGGGGCTGTAAACTCACCTTAAGTTGCGTTACTCCTTAACCCGAGTAAACTCAGCTGCTATGCTAGTCCCGTAAAGCGGCGACCTAACATATGACAGTTACAAGTACTTAGACTAATAACCCGCAGGTTAATTAGTCCCTAGATGTCCAGACCATAACCAAGTTCGTTTAAAAACACCATGACTGTTTAACTGACCCAAAGTACAAGACTCGACATCCCATTGGTGACCCGAGACTTCCTGTGTTATGTTTACGCTCTCAAACATGTAATCATGCAATCACACTTAACATACTTTAACGCACAACAAGTTATAGCACATAGTTCACGTATCACCGAATTACATCCAAACATATGTTACCAAGTTATTAGATATGTTACGGGGTTCCTAGCATGTTACTATATGTCAAATCGGGTCTCGGAATGCTAATTTACACTTACAGCAGCAGTACACGCGATTAGGAAAAGTAAACTAGCATTTAGGACTGATTGCATATAAAAACTAGCAATTAGGGCTGATTGCATATAAAAACTAACAATCAGGGCTGATTGCATATAAAAACTAGCAATCAGGGCTGATTGCATATAAAAACTAGCAATCAGGGCTGATTGCATGTAAAAACTAGCATTTAGGGCTGATTGCATGTAAAAACTAGCAATTAGGGCTAATCGCATGTAAGTACTAGCGATTAGGCCCTAACCGCATGAAAGACTGGCGATTGGCCTCCTAATCGCCTCTAACATACCCGATTAGGATTGCTAATCGTCTGTAACCTTGCTGTTCCAGTTTTTCGCGCGTTTAACGCTCCAAATCAGATCCAGAACGTGTGTAACCACCCAATATCATCCCAAACACTATCCTAAACATGTTTCAACTAAAACCCTTCGTTTTGCCTCGTATTATCAGCCCTGCATGCAATCACGTAATCCAAACACCATTCACATAGCATGCAACATCATACTAACATGCGTATCTATAACCCTAATAATCAATTCTCGGATTTTATCATCATAATAACACTATTATTCTGATCTAACATAATAACATGTCATTCATTCATCTTGAATCATAAAAACCCTAGCTTTCTAATCATAAACACACATAACACATGTATACTAGTTAAAATCCGATTAACAACAATTATTAACGATTTTCAGAAAGCTTTTCCGTTTTAGAAAAGGTCTGGACCATTAGGGATTGATTAAAAACGTTTATAAAGATTCATGGATGGAAACCAAACCTTAGATTTGTGAATGAATGATGGATTAAGCTTGAAACCTTCTGTTTTGATCAAAAATCGCGTTCCAGAGGTTGTGTGTGTGTTGGGGCAGGTTATGGGACGACTAGGGTTTGTATAATGAAGTTTATGAGGTCAAGTATGGTATTTATAGTCGTTTTTAGTCGTCCAGCACGTAACATGCGATTATGCAGCTTTACACGCGATCAGGAAGCCTAATCGCATGTAAGTTCATGCGATTGGGGCCTAATCGCATGAACAGTCATGCGATCAGTCCCCTACTCGCCCCACATGATGCCTACTCACCTCCCTTATGGGCGATTAGGCTTGCCTAATCGCCTATAGGGGCTGGTTTCATTCGTTTTGTGCGTTAAACCCCGTTTTAACATATGTTAACACATATTCACATACCGACAAGTCACATAATGATTGTAAACACATAACACATGTAAATACACATATTCACCCTCGTTCACCAATTCCCGGGACTTGAGACTTGTATGTTCCGTATGCCCTGACGATCCTACAAATCGTCACCGTTTGTACACTTGGTTAAGGACCGACATCTAATGAACCTCTAGACTAACATCCAATGATCCTCTAGACTAAACCGATAGTTCCCGAACCATAACCCGACTTAACTAACCCTTTTAAGTACGATATACGCGTGACTCGCTAAGGTAGACTTTCATCTAGACAACGTTGTTAACCAGAATTTGCCGGGTGTCACATCATCCCCACGTTAAAAGAATTTTCGTCCCGAAAATTGCACAAGTACCAAAAGAACAAAGAAATAACGAAGGAAATAAACAAAAGATAGAAACCAAAAGAGAGATTTACCCGAGTTGTCACATCATCCCCACGTTAAAAGAAATCTCGCCCCGAGATTCATTCAGCTGCAGAAGAGACATATCTCGAGTCGAACGCTTCCTTAGGAAAGAGATGAGGATATTTAGACTTCATCTGATCCTCCCGTTCCCACGTATACTCTGGTCCCCGGTTCGAGTTCCACCGAACCTTAACGGTACGAATCTTGCTGTGACGTAGGCTACGAATCTTGTAATCCAGAATCTCCACAGGTTCTTCCACAATCCGAAGACGATCATCAACCTTGATCTCTTCCAGTGGAACAATGAGAGACTCGTCAGCCAGACACTTCTTCAAGTTTGACACGTGGAAGACGTTATGTACGTTACCGAGCTCCGTCGGTAAATCAAGACGATATGCCACCGGTCCAATCCGTTCCAGGATCGTAAATGGGCCGACATACCGCGGATTGAGTTTGCCACGCTTCCCAAAGCGTATGACGCCCTTCCATGGTGAAGTACTTTGTCATTAACTTGGAATTCCAATGGTTTGCGACGCTGATCGGCATAACTCTTTTGCCGGTCCCGTGCCGCTGCCAACCGGTTACGAATCTGTACGATCTTTTCCGAAGTTTCGTACACTAGTTCAGGCCCAGTGAGTTGACTCTCACCCACTTCAGCCCAACAAAGAGGAGAACGGCATTTCCGTCCGTACAGTGCCTCGAACGGAGCTGCCTTGATGCTCGTGTGATAACTGTTGTTGTACGAGAATTCTACTAACGGTAAATGAGCTTCCCAACCCTTGCCAAATTCGATCACACATGCCCGCAGCATGTCTTCTAAAGTTTGAATCGTGCGCTCACTCTGACCGTCAGTTTGTGGATGATAAGCCGTACTCATGTCTAGTTGGGTACCCAAAGCCTTATGCAAAGACTTCCAGAAGTGAGAAGTAAAATGGGAGTCACGATCCGAGATAATAGAAACTGGCACCCCGTGCTTAGAAACAACTTCCTTCAAATAAAGACGAGCCAAACGATCCATGGTGTCGGTCTCCTTAATAGCAAGAAAATGGGCTGATTTCGTCAACCGATCGACAATCACCCATATCTTGTCATTCCCGCATGGTGATTTAGGAAGTTGTGTGACAAAATCCATGGTAATCCGTTCCCATTTCCATTCCGGAATTTCAGGTTGTTGCAAGAGACCCGACGGTTTCTGGTATTCCACCTTGACCTTAGCACAGGTCAAGCATTTGCTCACGTATGAGGCTATGTCCGACCTCATGTTTGGCCACCAGTAAAGCACCTTCAGATCTTGGTACATCTTATCCGAACCAGGATGAATAGAATACCGGGACTTATGAGCCTCATCAAGGACAAGCTCCCGTAGTCCCCCGAATAAAGGAACCTATATACGTTCTGCGAAATAGTGCAGGCCATCAGGCCTTCGCTCTAGGTGCTTGTCGGCAACGTGCATAGTTTCAGCTTTAAGGTTTTCCTCCTTCAAAGCTTCTAACTGGGCAGAACGGAGTTGATCAGGTAGGGATGAATGAATGGTGAGCTGCAACGCCCGAACGCGACGAGGTTTAGTCGATTCCTTCCTGCTCAAGGCGTCTGCTACAACATTCGCCTTGCCAGGATGATACTTAATAGCACAATCATAGTCGTTCAGAAGTTCAATCCAACGACGCTGCCGTATGTTCAGATGTTGTTGGTCGAAAATATGTTGGAGACTCTTGTGATCGGTGTAGATGGTGCATTTGGTACCGTACAAGTAATGTCTCCAAATTTTCAACACGAATACCACGGCACCCAACTCCAAGTCATGGGTGGTGTAGTTCTTCTCGTGCACCTTGAGTTGACGAGAAGCATACGCAATCACCTTCTCGCGTTGCATCAACACACAACCGAGACCATAAATAGAAGCATCACAGTAAACAACGAAATCATCAGGGCCTTCAGGTAAGGACAAAATAGGAGCGAAACAAAGTTTAGACTTTAGTTCCTCAAACGCTGACTCTTGTGATTCACCCCAGTCGAATTTCCTATCCTTCTGAGTGAGAGTGGTCAGGGGTTGAGCGATCTTCGAGAACCCCTGAATGAAACGACGATAGTAGCCCGCAAGGCCTAGGAATTGCCGCACCTCAGTTGGCGTCTTTGGTGCTCCCAAGTCCTTGATCGCTTCGATCTTAGCTGGATCGACATGAATTCCTAGTTCATTAACCACATGTCCTAGGAACTGAACTTCGCGTAACCAAAAGTCACACTTTGAGAACTTGGCGTAAAGTTGTTCCCGTCGCAAGAGTTCCAAAACTAACCGCAGATGTTCCTCGTGTTCGGTCTTGTTCTTAGAGTAGATCAGAATGTCATCAATAAACACAATGACGAACTTGTCAAGATATGGTTTGCAAACGCGGTTCATCAAATCCATGAAAACCGCCGGTGCGTTCGTGAGACCGAAAGGCATGACCAAGAATTCGAAATGGCCATAACGTGTACGAAAGGCGGTATTGGCAACGTCAGCCTCCCTGACGCGCAGCTGGTGATAACCGGACCTCAAGTCGATCTTGGAATAATAACTAGAACCCTGAAGCTGGTCGAATAGATCATCAATACGTGGAAGAGGATAACGGTTCTTAACGGTCAATTTGTTTAGTTCTCTGTAGTCCACACACAATCGGAAACTTCCATCCTTCTTCTTAACAAATAGAATCGGGGCTCCCCAAGGGGAAGAACTTGGTCTGATGAAACCCTTGTCCAAGTGTTCCTGTAACTGACTAGACAATTCCTGCATCTCGAGAGGTGCAAGACGGTAGGGGGCCCGAGCAATAGGAGCAGCCCCTGGTACAAGATCAATACCGAACTCGACTTGACGATGAGGAGGAAGACCAGATAAATCATCGGGAAAAACATCAGGAAACTCGCGTACAACTGGAATATCGTCGATCTTCTTCTCATCACCAGAGGAAACAGATAAAAGCGCCAAAACGGCTGGATAACCCTTTCGTAGACACTTAAGGGCTTTCATGCTAGAGATGATGTTTAGCGGAACACCACCCTTGATACCGTACACAGAAAGGAATTCTCCATCAGGGAGAGGAATCCGAATAACCTTATCGTAACAGACAATCTCCGCGCGATACAAAGATAACCAATCCATTCCTACCACAACGTCAAAACTACCCAAAGGTACCGGCATAAGGTCGATGGGGAATGATAAACCCGACAACTCTAATCGACACCCCCGAAGGACACTAGTAGCTTCAATCTTTTTACCGTCAGCCAACTCAATAATATACTTGGTCTCTAATAGTACGGGTACTACATCTAGCAGTCGACTAACATCCATGGATACAAAACTCTTGTCGGCAACAGAATCAAATAACACACTAACAGAACGATTATTGAGAAGGAACGTAGCGGTGACTGTGTCAGGGTCCTGTCTAGCCTCAGCGGCTCCAATGACGAAGGCACGTGCATTTCTGCCGCCGCCCCCGTTGTTCCCATTACCGTTGTTTCCACCCTGCTTCAGTTTTGGGCAATCCTTCTTGTAATGCCCAGTGTCACCACAGTTGTAGCATCCTTGCCTTCCTGTAGTCCCCTGAGTAGTCGGAGCTGAGTTAGTAGTCGGGGCCTGGGTCGATGGAAGTGTAGCCCGACAATCATTAGCATAATGCCCTGTTCGCTGGCAGCGATGACAACGGTTACTGTCGCAGTTCCCTTGATGATGACGTCCACACTTGTTACATTTGGGCAGTTTCCCCGCATAACCACCCTGTTTGTTACCCGAAGAAGAAGAACCCCCATTATCAAACCTCTTACCCTGCTGTGTTGGCCCAGATCCTTTCCCGTCATTTTCCCACTTGCGCTTGTTGTTCTCAGGGGCCTTAACAGTCGAACCCTTCGCAGGCAAAATACCCTCATTCACCTTTAAGTTGGTCATCCTATGAGCCGATCGAACCACCTCTGCGTATGTAGGATGATTTCCCGCAGCCACTAATCCTGCAATTTCCGGTACTAACCCCGAGACATAGTGTTCAATCCTACGGTATTCTGGCACATGCAGATCGGGACACAGCACTGCCAACTCATTCCGCCTCACAGTATACTTCTCAATTTCCGACCCAGTCATCTTGAGGTTCCACACCTCGTGCTCCAGCTTCTGTACCTCTTCCCTCGGACAGTATTCACGCTTCAGCAGTTGCACGAAATTCTCCCAAGGCATAGCATATGCCTCCCCGATACCCATATTCTGGGTGATGCCATTCCACCAAGTCAATGCCACATCCTGGAATAACGCAGCAGCATACTTAACCCGATCTTCTGGGAGACAGTTACACATCAGAAATACTGACTCCACTGTCTCCAGCCACCTAAGCAAGCTCACCGCACCCTCAGTGCCAGAGAATTCCTGGGGCTTACAGTCCCGGAACATCTTGTAGGTACACATGGGTGGGGGTGGGTTAACAGGACCACCTGAAATGAAACGTATGAGAAATCACGAAGAATGTAAACAAGGTTCACCAATGAGGCAAAGAAAATGGATAAATCAACTTACCACCACCGTTGTGCCCTAACTGAAAGGCAGCTTGGAGCAAGTTGTTCAGATCAGCCTGCGATAGATTAATACCTCCACGACCACCAGCACCACCGCGACCACCACCACGTCCACCATTGCGACCACCTCCACGTCCTCCTCGTACTCCAGACATGATTCTGGCAGAAAGAATGAGAAAATTTAGTTTCGTAGATAAAGATAACCACTAATGTTCACAAGATCAAAGCTAGATCCAATCCAGGACTATCCCCTCAAACCCAGAGCTCACTAGGGCTTCCATGCATTTCGGTTTATGATTTTGTGTGCACCCAAAATGATAAACCGCTCTACATGGTCCTCCAAGTGTTCTCCTAGTTCAAAGTTCAAATCACCGAACATAGACTCTTAGCTATACACCATATTACTACGGTAGTTTATGGCAAGTGTTTCTATTGGAATACGAAAGGGAGATGTCCGAGCCTTGGACAAATCTCAAGAGTACACGATTTACTCCAATATACTACCCCGCCTAGAAGTACGTAACCCGACCTAAGATAGAACGGATGATGTAACGTAGAAAGACCAAATGATTTAGAGACACCCCGACAAGACCATACGTAAACCACCATAATGTTTAGTACCATGTGATCGTCTAGTGTGTGCGACTCGGCTATAGACTAGACTCTACATGCAGTCCTAGTTCACTATAACCATTGGCTCTGATACCAATCTGTCACACCCTCAAAATCCACTTGCGGAGTTTTACCGCGAGGCGCATGACAAACCAGGATCCAAACCAACGATCACAATAAACAAGTCTAAATGAATATAAATGCAATTTCAAAACATAGCTTAAAATCCCGTTTACAGCGGAAGCTTATTCAAAACAGTATCTCAACAATGAAACAATAGTTCAACGTTTATAAGACCATGCAACCCTAGTTAGACGTCGTGCAGACGCGTGCGCCTTAGTCCAGTCGTGCTACCTTAGCGACCTAAGAAAACATGTAAAAGTTTACGTCAGCACAAATGCTGGTGAGTTTACAGGTTTTGTAATCCAAGTACCAAGTCCACCTGTCCATACTATAACAAATCGAAAACCAGTGTACGCTAGCTAGGCGTATGTTTTGTTACTACCACGATTGGAAAACCATTACTAACTCGAATACCAAATGTGTGCCCAATGTAGTAACCCTGTTGTTCCTGTTGTTCCTGTTTGAGACAATATGCACCCGCCGACCCTCCAAGTCGACGAGCGGGGTTGGTCACTCCCAATAGCGCTATTCACATTTCCCCGTTGTGCGAACCCGCACATTCATGGTTCCCCCCGGGACTTCCAAAGATCGTGTAGTACACAATAGAAACCCATAGTATGACAGTAGTTACCAAATAATCGTTTTAACACATGTTTTCTCCCCCGAAAGTATGAAACCAGTTTAAAAGAGGGGCCGTAAACTCACCTTAAGTTGCGTTACTCCTTAACCCGAGTAAACTCAGCTGCTATGCTAGTCCCGTAAAGCGGCGACCTAACATATGACAATTACAAGTACTTAGACTAATAACCCGCAGGTTAATTAGTCCCTAGATGTCCAGACCATAACCAAGTTCGTTTGATAACACCGTGACTGTTTAACTGACCCAAAGTACAAGACTCGACATCCCATTGGTGACCCGAGACTTCCCGTGTTATGTTTACGCTCTCAAACATGTAATCATGCAATCACACTTAACATACTTTAACGCACAACAAGTTATAGCACATAGTTCACGTATCACCGAATTACATCCAAACATATGTTACCAAGTTATTAGATATGTTACGGGGTTCCTAGCATGTTACTATATGTCAAATCGGGTCTCGGAATGCTAATTTACACTTACAGCAGCAGTACACGCGATTAGGAAAAGTAAACTAGCATTTAGGACTGATTGCATATAAAAACTAGCAATTAGGGCTGACTGCATATAATAACTAGCAATCAGGGCTGATTGCATATAAAAACTAGCAATCAGGGCTGATTGCATATAAAAACTAGCAATCAGGGCTGATTGCATGTAAAAACTAGCATTTAGGGCTGATTGCATGTAAAAACTAGCAATTAGGGCTAATCGCATGTAAGTACTAGCGATTAGGCCCTAATCGCATGAAAGACTGGCGATTGGCCTCCTAATCGCCTCTAACATAGGCGATTAGGATTGCTAATCGCCTGTAACCTTGCTGTTCCAGTTTTTCGCGCGTTTAACGCTCCAGATCAGATCCAGAACGTGTGTAACCACCCAATATCATCCCAAACACTATCCTAAACATGTTTCAACTAAAACCCTTCGTTTTGCCTCGTATTATCAGCCCTGCATGCAATCACGTAATCCAAACACCATTCACATAGCATGCAACATCATACTAACATGCGTAACTATAACCCTAATAATCAATTCTCAGATTTTATCATCATAATATCACAATTATTCTGATCTAACATAATAACATGTCATTCATTCATCTTGAATCATAAAAACCCTAGCTTTCTAATCATAAACACACATAACACATGTATACTAGTTAAAATCCGATTAACAACAATTATTAACGATTTTCAGAAAGCTTTTCCGTTTTAGAACAGGTCTGGACCATTAGGGATTGATTAAAAACGTTTATAAAGATTCATGGATGGAAACAAAACCTTAGATTTGTGAAAGAATGATGGATTAAGCTTGAAACCTTCTATTTTGATCAAAAATCGCGTTCCAGAGGTTGTGTGTGTGTTGGGGCAGGTTATGGGACGACTAGGGTTTGTATAATGAAGTTTATGAGGTCAAGTATGGTATTTATAGTCGTTTTTAGTCGTCCAGCACGTAACATGCGATTATGCAGCTTTACACGCGATCAGGAAGCCTAATCGCATGTAAGTTCATGCGATTGGGGCCTAATCGCATGAACAGTCATGCGATCAGTCCCCTACTCGCCCCACATGATGCCTACTCGCCTCCCTTATGGGCGATTAGGCTTGCCTAATCGCCTATAGGGGCTGGTTTCATTCGTTTTGTGCGTTAAACCCCGTTTTAACATATGTTAACACATATTCACATACCGACAAGTCACATAATGATTGTAAACACATAACACATGTAAATACACATATTCACCCTCGTTCACCAATTCCCGGGACTCGAGACTTGTATGTTCCGTATGCCCTGACGATCCTACAAATCGTCACCGTTTGTACACTTGGTTAAGGACCGACATCTAATGAACCTCTAGACTAACATCCAATGATCCTCTAGACTAAACCAATAGTTCCCGAACCATAACCCGACTTAACTAACCCTGTTAAGTACGATATACGCGTGACTCGCTAAGGTAGACTTTCATCTAGACAACGTTGTTAACCAGAATTTGCCGGGTGTCACAGCCTTACTCCGCCGCCGGTTATAGTGGTCTTATGAAGCAGCAGTTGAAGTGTCACACCCTCAAATTTCCACATCCAGGGTTTTACCGCGAGGCGCGTGACACACCAGGATCCAAGTCAACGGTCACAATAAACGACAACTAAATATAAGAAAATACGTAAGACATTCCATGCAACAACCAAAACATTATGCTTTGAGCCATAAACCAGCAGCGGAAGCATTTCTTGTTTACAACCAAAAGACATATTACAGTTTACAAAACATTGTTTAATATGCAACAAGACTTCTAGACGTCGTGCAAGACTCCGTGCGCCTAGTCCATTAACCGCTACCTAAGCGACCCGAGAAAACATGCCAAAAATGTCAACATATAATGCTGGTGAGTTCTCAGGTTTTTCTTTTTCAATAAGCGTTTCATTAATCCTTTAAACTATTACCGTTACTGTTATTGTTAATGTTGATACTATGCTTGTTCGTACGCTAGCTAGGCGTCAAGTGTGTTACTCATACGGGCGAAACCATTGCTGACTGTGTGATACCCTTGTTTACAGACTACCTCATCTTCGGTAAGCCTAGTGTGATTGAGACAATATGCACCCGCCCGGCCTCCAGCCGTCGAGTGGGGTTTGTCAGGCCCAATAGCGCTATCCACATTTTCCTGCTACATCCCCGTATTAGTGGTTTCTAAGGGACTTAGATGAACCGCATAGTAATACAGTGTGAGCCATAGTATAACATGAAAACTTGTGTTTATAATGTACAACATGTAAATGTGTGATCAAAATGTATAAGCATGTTTCTCACCCCGAAAACAAAACTAGTAAAGTATGGGGCTGTGAACTCACCTTAGATTGCGTTACTTGAAAACAGTTAAATCGGTATGCTATGATAGCCCCAATTAGCGGCGACCTTTCATAAGATGTATGTAAGTACCCGGACTAATAACCAGCAGGTTAACTAGTCCCCGAATGTCCAGACCATAACCATAAATGTTTGAAAACACCTTTGACTGTTAAACCGACCGTACCATATAAGACCCGACATCCCATTGGTGACCCGACATCTCATGTGTTAGACAAATACAAGACATCATGCAACATATGCAATTAAACACTTAATACGCGCAAGAGTTCACCTAGTTTAGCATAATGTTCAATTAACGCATAAACAAGTCCGAACACGTGTTACTAAGTCATCGGGTGTATCCCGGGGTTCCTATCATGTTCCTAGGTGTCAAATCATGTTCCGGGATGTCAAAATACGCTTACGACAGCAGTACACGTGATTAGGAAACTAACATGCAATTAGGAAAAGTCAACTGGTGAGTAGGGGATGGTCAACTGGCGAGTAGGGGCTAATCGCCTGATGTATCAAGCGATTAGGCTGTAATCGCCTGATACATCAGGCGATTAGAGCTCTATTCGTTCAGCTGTCGCGCAATTTCGCGTGTTAAACCCTTCAAATCAGATCCAAAACAAGTAAAAACACCCAATATCAAACCTAAACCATTTACCAACCCATTCCAAGCAAAAACCCCCAATTTATCTCTGCTCTAACGGCCTCGGTGCGATTATTTCGAAAAATTGCAAAGTACTAGGTTTCATTAACTATGAAATCTTTTCTTAAATGGTAAGGACCAGATTACACCTCCTACAACTTGCAAATCATTATTTCTTTGTTATAATACCATTCTAGTGTGATTCCTAACTACAAACAAGCAATGAATCATATCATAACATCCTAATTCTTTAAGAATCATCCAAATAGGTCAAAATGCATACTTTCATCAAAACACCATAACAATAGCTCAAATCCTTAGATAATCATCCTAATAACTCCTACACATCAGAAGTACATCAATTTCATGGAAACATTCATGTTCTAACCATTAAAAATCATCATATGCATAAATACTTCACATATAGCAAGTATAATGGTTTAGACTTGTTTTAGAAACTCATTTCAAAGGTTTTTAAAGACACAAACTTAGTAAAACAAGGTTTGGACCTTTGGGAACCAAAACAATAACATTACAAAGGTTTGGGATGAAGAACACACCTTGGATTTTATCAAAGAATGGTGTGTAAGCTTGGAAATGGTGAGTTTTGAAGCAAAACAAGTTCCAGAAGTGTTTTGAGGTGTGTGGGAGGCTTAGGATCTGTTAGGGTTGTACTAAGGGTGTTTGGGGAGTCAAGGGTTGTATTTATAAGTGTTTTGACTCATGCATAGCAGATCAGGCGAGTAGGGAAGCTGATCAGGCGATTAGGAGTCCTAATCGCCTATATATTGGCGATTAGGAGCCCAATCACCCCTAATCTGCTCCTAATCACCTATATACTGGCGATTAGGAAACCCCCCAGGTTCCTAATCGCCTGCAGCACTCCGGGTTGAGTTTTTGGCGCGTTAAACACTATTTTAACATATATAAACACGTATTCACATACCGATAAGCCACAAAATGATTACAAACATATAATGCATGATAACTAACACGTTTACGTCCGTTCACCAATTCCTGGGACTCGAGACTTGCGTGTGTGCGTTAAACCCAGCGATTCCAAGAATCACCAATCCTTGTACACATGGTTATGGACCGACTCCCGATGATCCCGCGGATCATCATAACTACTCCCAATGATTCCCCAGAATCATCGTAACGACTCGACTAACCCAGTTAAGTACGTAATATGCATGACTCGCTAAGGTAGACTTACTAGTTTAACGAAGTGTTGGGCTATATAGTGTTGGGCCAAGGCTTTAGTGGACCCTATATAATGTTTTGTTTAAGTTCATTTTTGGGTGAGACTCTCATTTGTAACACAAGAGCCACCACCTTGTACCAGACAATCCTAGAGATTGTGTGCAAGGTGAAGCATCAATAATATATTGTTCATCGATTAAATCTTTTGTTCTTCACATTCAATCTTGTTTTCTGCACTCGATTGTTTGTTTGATACCTGGTAGAAAAGATTCTGGACTTACAATTGGTATCAGAGCCTAAGAAGTCTTTCGAAGGCTCGGTTTGGTATCATTCGAAGAACATAAGAAGGATTCATTGCTGTGTTTTCTCGAGTTCTTAACAGGTTTAGTTTTTGTTTTATTAGATTTCTTATTTTTCTAATCAGTTTTGTGTTTTAAGTTTTGTTGGCAGACTTGTTTCATCAAGAACACGAAGAACGGTGTAAGAAAAGGCTGTTTGATCTTGTGTTTAAAAATTTTAATTTGTTTTTGCAGGAATTAAGGGAAGAGATCTAGAAAATCTTTTTCTAATTTTATAAGCTATAACTAATTTCCATTTTTGTAGCCTTTTTTTGTGGAACAACTTTTTAAAGTGGTTTGACTTTTGAGTGGGAACAAGACATCAGGAAAACATTTTCTGGAGCTGCTTTTTAATCTTCATCAGACACCTTCAAGGAACTCGGACACACACCATCTCCTCGGACACTCACCGCCAACTCGGACACAGCAGACAGCTCGTACACTATCCCCACCTCGGACACTGCTTCTGCTATCATAGTTAGCGTCGAGGAGCTCGATGAAGGCTTTCTTGTTGGTAGCCCTAATCTCTTTAGTGATGTCCATGATTCGTTTGCAGCGATTGAATGAAAGATCAAACAAAGATGAGGAATAAGAATTGAAAGGGGTTTTGTTAAAGAAAATTGTTGGAATAAGAGAAAGTTGTGTACTGGGAATGAGGCTATAAAGAAGACAGAGACAGTCACAGTCACGTGAAGAGATCACGTGATTCTAACTCTTTTTTTGTTTTTGTAATAATAATAATAATAATAATAATAATAATAATAATAATAGTGGCTTTATTTGATGGGTACAAGTTTAATTTGGGGGGATCGATCTTACAGTTTACGGTTTAATTCGGTTGACTACGGTGGACTAGACTGTGTACTATTTTTTACGGTTGACTACGGTTGGATGCCCGGTGCTCGTCTTAAAAAAATTGGTTAAACGTCTAGATTTTTGGGGGATCGCTATTAAAGATTAAAATGTCTTCTCACAGTCAGGTGTTTGAGTAGAGACTTGAGAGTTTCAGTTACATTGTTGGAGAAACTGTGGATGAACTAATTGACCGATTTACCGAACTGCTGTCAGACATAAAAAATGCTGAAATTATAGTTTCAAATTGTTGGGTCAACAAGATTCTTTTGGACGCATTGAAAAGAATTCCAAATCAGCCAACATGCAGCTGGTTTATGAACGTCAATCGGATCATTTCCGAAACAAACTGGTCCAAAATGACGCCGGATGAGTTAATATCACTTATCAAAGAATTGGATAACATCACCTCTGCTGCAGCATGTTCATCCAATTCTGCTGCTCCATCATCGAATTCAGATTCAAGCTGTTCTGCTATTCCCGCTGCTCCTGCCGCTCCCGCCGCTTCTGCTGCTCCTGCCGCTCAAGCTTTCATGGCGCAACTGAATGACCACGTGCCATCCGCATCTGAGGTACACACTAAAATTCTAGCTGAATCATGTTGTACTGAACGATGCAGGTTAAAAATTAAGGGCTTTAGAGAAGAAACTCTCTCTGCATACAAGCAGCTTGAATACGAGAAAATGGCCACTTGGGACATTAAAAAGAAATTTAATTCTTATAAAGAAATGGTCGAACAACAAAAACTCGATATTAAGCGCTTGCATCAGGAGGTGAGTGATCACAAGTGTCGATATTTAAACTTCAAACGACTGTCTGATACTTTAACCGCAGAATTGATCGACTTAAAATCTAAATTCGAAAATGCCGATTTTCATTTTAAAAAGTTCGATTGTTCTAGTCCCAAAGTTGAAAAAACGATCAATACCCAGTTAAAGTTCAGACCAAAGGAAGTGAGGAATAAAGGTCTGGGGTTTGTGGAAATTCCACCACCCTTTAATGAAAATTATTCCTCAATTCCTATGTCGGATGAGGAGTTACTGGCTCTATCTGTTAAAGGTTACGGTCCTCCAATAGAAGAGCCAACCAGTCGACCATCAAGGGATCAAACTTAGATCTCCAAACCTGCATCGGTCCCTGTAAAATTTCTAAACCAAAGAACAAACAACATAAGCACGAGCAGGCCCCATCAAAAACTTTTGTCAAGTCTTAAGATGCTTCAAAGCAGACCGAGACGTTAAATTTTGAGAAAAACAAAGAAATTGACAGAGTTTTTGATGTGAAGAGCGATGAAGTTCCAGTTTCAAATGACACAACTAAATTGAATGATGTTTTAAAAGAAAACATTTTTGAAACTGAACCGAAAATTGAGCAAACTGAACTGACCAGCCAATCAGACTCAAATGTGCTCTTTGAGTTTGATTTCATGCAAACATTCAAAAAGATTTATGAAGAGTACAGGGCACCACAGATGTTAGGACAAAAAGAATTGGTAAAACCACTTTTGCAAACCTTAGTCTAATTCACTTCTGTCAAAATATGTATAGAACTGTTGAAGAAGGAAGATCAAACTGCTGAAGAAGAGATTCCACAAGTACTGAAGAAGAAAAGTCATCAAAAGTTCTGAAGTTCAAACCAGACATTTCTACTGAAGAACTACTGAAGACAAACTACTCATCAGTAGTTTGTCATTCATCAGTACTTATGAGAAGATCTTTTCCACCACCTTTGTATCAGTAGTTTATTAGTTTAGTATTACTTTTACTTTATGTACAAGTTCCAAGACTGCAACTTGTTGCAACTTGTTTCTGAACTTGCTTTTTGGCAAGGTTCATGTATTTGTAAAGTCTATAAATACAAGGGTTCATCCCTCTGTTTTAGACATTGATTTTAATACAGAAATCCTTCAAAGCATATTATTGTTATTTCCATTTCATATTTATTGAGAATCTGTCTAAGTGTTTCATTCTCATTCAATACTTAGATTCTTAGTAAATACTTATCATTTATTAGTTTCTCAAACATCCAGGGGGAGTTATAACTCCTTTTGATAAGTGTAGCTTTAAACTCATAATATTCCGCTGTGCTATCACTGATCAAGAACTTGCTAAACACCTAAGTGTTCACTAGCAAGTTCATACAAAGAGCAATACTGATCTAACAACAGACCGTTGAACCAGCTGCCCCACCAACTTCTGAGAGTGAATCCAAATGTGAATCACCTGAAGCAACTGAATCTAAGGAATCAGTATTAGTGGCATCTAGTAAATCCAGCTGTGAGTCCTCAAGAGCAGCTGAGTCAACGGGGGATTCAGCAGAGCCACAACATGTTTCTGAATTAAGTGGCTCAACTGAATCAAATGATACACCCTCGACTGAGCCAAAATCTGAAGAATCTGTGTGCTCAAGGCCAGTCGAGACTAAACAAGAATGTGAGGATCCCTCATCCATGACTGTTGGCACAGGTGTGTTAAAGCCAACAGTCCCTGATTTTAAATGTGTGAATATTACTGATGATTCTACTTTATGTGCAGATTTAGTAAAAGTAGAGGCTAAGGTTGAGGGGGATGATCTTGTTTGCCCTAACAATGCAGGTGTTTGAGTGAAACAGTCTAATTTGTCTGCAGATGCTATACCATATGTGCAAAAGACTGTTTCTGAGCTATCTATTAATGGCACGACCGATAAATATGTGCCACCACATAGAAAAACTACCTGTGCTAACTCTTCTGAACAGGTTCCTGAAGTTAAACAGAAAGCTCAAGGACAGTCATCATCACAAGCACAATCTTGTTCACACGGGTGTTCAAGATGTTCTAAGCAGAGCAGAAATTCTAAGAAGCCTGCAAACAAATCATCCAACAGATCCCATCACTCACATTCATCAGTGGGATCAAACAGACCAGGATTTGGTTCTTCTGCTAAGAAGAAAACATGTTACACATGTGGAAGACCCGGTCATATTGCACAAAACTGCACAAGTCGTCCTTATGTGCCCTATTATAGACAGAATCAGAGGGTTACACAAAGGGATAACTACACTCCAAGCCAATGAAGGTTGAAGAACCTAAGGCAAGGAAGAATGCTAATCCGAAAGGTAAACCATCTGATGGAGACTGGAATGCTGCCAAAAGCAAACGGGAGGTTGTTCAACCACGGAAGTCGAAGCAACCTGAGAAACAGAAAGCTGCCACTCTGAAAGTAGCGAAACCGTGTGCTAAGCCTAAACAAGTCTGGAAAGCTAAGGCGGCAGTAACACCATGTCTAAATGAGAAGAAGGACATGTGCTTGAGAGAAGTGTCTTACGTAGATGCTTCAGGAATGCCTAGGACCGCGATGGCCTGGGTAACAATGTCTAATTAATCTCCTTTCTTAGTGCAGGGACATCCAAGGAGGATTGTCGACAACCACTGGTATGTTGATAATGGTTGTTCCACGCACATGACAGGTGACATCTCTTTGTTATACTTTTATTTTAAATTCTTAAACAGTGAGCATGTCTCTTTAAAGGAGATAATGGAGGTAAAATCAGCTAGAGAGGTACGCTCAAAACCTGCCACGTTAAAATTTCTGAAATTGTTTGGTCTTTAATTCGAGAATGGCTTAGAAAAACACAAAAAGATTTTTCTTAGTTTTAGGTTGTAAATTTGCTCTTTAAATTTTCAATTTGAAGCACAAATTTAGGGGGATATATATCCTCAGAAAAATACAAAAACAATAGAAAATTCCGAAAATGAGAATTTCATGGTGCGAAAAAGAAGAAATGTTAGTACATCAGCTATTGAAATGTAACACCTTAAAATCGAAAAGAAAGTTAAATCGAGTGCGATTGCAGCTGCATTATACAATGTACTAGAAGGCAAGCTACATAACGAACCCAGTCCTAAATTAATGCTAAATATAAAGGACTGTGTAGCTTGTGGGGAACACATTATCGGCGTATGATCTTATGGTCTTAAATCTTGCGTTGATAGATTGCCAAAATCTGAGATTTCAGGTCTTTAAATTGTTGATACATCTGGGGATGTCCTGGCTGCCTTTCTGCTGCACCCAAATATATGCTGACCTAGGCACAGTCAGGACGTCTTAAAAGAGCAATAAGGAAATGCCAAAACCTAAATTCTCAAAGAGAATTCAAGCTAAAGGCACAAATCAAAAGCCTAAAGCAATGATCATACCGAAACATTTGGTATTTGCCCTAACCCTGGTCGAGAATCCATCAGTCTCTCTGTTGCATCCAGATATATGCAGACCTGATCACTGATGATCTTGACCTTGTAAAACATACAGATGTCAGCAATTTACTCACCTGTTATGAAGAAGCTTTGTGCATACCTTGATCGCGGGGGTATGTCATGATGTGGGACACATAGTTATTTCGATCTAACACACGTTAAGAAAATAAGAAAAATATCGGACTTGAAGACGTGTGTGTATGTTTGTTTAAGTGGATAAACGATGCTGGTAATCGTCTTGGACTGCTTTCTGGCACTTTAATAAGTATACCAAAACAGATATACTAACGGTGTGTTACAGTTTGACAAAGCTGATATGACCTTCTTGCACATGATTCTCACAAAAAGATGCATTGTAATTAGTTTGAATTTTTATTTTAATTTGCTTATCTGTTATGAAAAATTGGCCATTCTTGACATTTTGACCGATTTTCGAAGGACATTCAGGTTTTAAAAATTTAGAATGGGAATACACTGATGTACTTGGTGTTCATGTGTATACTGGACCCTCTGTTATATCAATTATTTGCTTACAAAATTCTGAGAATTTGCAGAATGTATATAAATCAAGAAACAGGGGTTGATGAAGAATGAAAGAGTTCCAGTTGCTGACAAGCATGAATCTCCACACTGAGAAGATGTACCTAAGTCAGAATTACCTGAAGTGAATCATCTTTTGAAAATGAAAGTACAAGGGAAGAAGTACCTGAAAAGTTGTTTGAAAGAGAAAATTGACAAAGAAAAGAGCTTCTGAGAATCCTCCTCTCACGTTCTCTTTTAGCAATATGTTCAAGCAAAAGCTGATGATGATCAAAGTTGTGAAGTTACCTCCTAGAGAACAAGAAAGAACCCAAGACTGGAAGATCAAGATCTGAAGATTCTTCCTACTAAGCCATGATAAAGACAGCATAAACCTAGGGGGATATTGTTTGGCTATATTTAAGTAGGTTTACGTTTGTCTTTATTTAGCCTGTTTGTGTTAATTGGGCTTAGTTTAAGTTAATGGGCTTGGGTTAGGCCATGTGGGCCAAGGCTTTAGTGGACCCTATATAATGTTTTGTTTAAGTTCATTTTAGGGTGCATTTGTAACACAAGAGCCACCACCTTGTACCAGACAATCCTAGAGATTGTGCGCAAGGTGAAGCATCAATAATATATTGTTCATCGATTAAATCTTTTGTTCTTCACATTCAATCTTGTTTTCTGCACTCGATTATTTGTTTGATACCCGGTAGAGAAGATTCTGGACTTACACGAAGGTTATTAACCGGAGTTTGCCGGATGTCACATGATGTGACACCTGGCATGTTTGGCTTAAACATTTTAGTAACATCTAAGTCTACCTTAGCGGGAAACAATTATAAACGGACTTAACTCGGTTAGTTGAGTCGGTTCAAGTTAGGATTGTCCAGGGTTCAATGATCTGGAGGATCATTGGGAGTCGTTTTGGGAATACACTAGTACCGGGTCCCGTTGTTGGTGAAATTACATAAACTAATTAAGTGTATGTGTAGATTAATTGTCGTGTGGTAGATTATATGCATAGGTGTGTTTAAACAATGTGTAGATAATCATCCATGCTTAGATATGTTAAACATAGACTAAGGTTGCATGCTTATATGTTAAGGTGCGTTAAAATGCGTTAAACACGACAAATTGGAAAACTAGAAAAACATAAGTTCAGGATCGACCACATCGAGTGGACGAACCTAGAAAATAAAACTTGGTTCGACCCTTTGCAAAGGGGCGAACCTAGAATGTGGAAATGAAAAAGTTCATTCGACCAGAACATGCACATTCGACCCTGTGAAAGGGGCGAATGTGGGTACATTCGCCCAGGTAGAAGGGGCGAATGTGGACTAGTATAAATACCAAACTTTGTCATTTTTCACCATTTCACAAACCTTAACCGTCTCAAAACACTCTCAAACGATTTTACTCATTAAGGAAGGAGTTTTTGATCTTCTTTTTCATAATCTAACCTATCAACAACATCTAATCAAGAATCCAAGGTGTGTTCTTAATTCTAAACCTTGTTCAAGTATTTTAATTCGTTTTTATCTAACCCTAAATGTCCAGATCTGTTCTAAGGAAGTTTTTATCAATAAAATCCTTTTAAACATCTTTCTAAACCTAAGCCCTATCATTAAACATAGGTTTTCATATCAATAAACATATGTTAATTGTGTGTTATGTGATATTATGTGTTGTTTAATGATTTGCTACTGTGCTAATGCTAGAAACATGATCTAGGGCTGTTATTGATGATAGTTTAGGAGTATAGAAGGTTATAATTAGATAGATGATGATATCAAGTCTAATTTGGGGATTTTATGGAATCTAGGGCTTGTGCATGTTAGTATAATCAATAAAATGATTGGGGGTTTTCAATTACATGACAAACTGAGCAATTTTAGATGATTATGGATTGATATTGAAAAGTTTCCAAATTGGGTAAAGATTACATGCATGATGTGACACTTCCATAATCTTTACCATTTTAGGAAAGGGCTGAAACGGATAGCTTTTGGGACAAAATTGGTGGGGTTTTGTTGGGATAAGTTATTCATGCTTGACTGCAGTGTTTGGTAATGTTTCGAGATGTTTTCGAATGTTTTTGAAGCGTTTAGGAAAAATAATCTGTCAAGGTCGAACCTGGGCACATTCGACCGGTCGAGTGGTCGAATGTGGAATCCCAGGGGTCGAACCTGGACAGGTTGGTCGAACCTGTTAAGAACGGTCGAAGGAGGCTTTTCAAAGGGGCGAAGGAGGGTTAAAACGGGCGAAGGAGGATTAACCTGCCTGGTTCGACCCTTCTGATTCAAAAATGAGATTTTTGATACAAACTAAGTGTTTTATGCTTGAACCTTGTGTGTAATCTATATGTACTTGATTAGTTAGGGTAATGAGTCACCAACGGGATGTCGGGTCGGTCTAGTGTGTCGGTTAAACATTTAAACAGGTTTCAAAACATACTTGGTTACGATCTGGACAATCGGGGACTAGATAACCTTATGGTTATTAGTCGGAACACTTATGTGAACATTTTGATAGATCTCCGGTAGAGGGATTATCAAGGGCTTAGCATTGTACTAATTACCGAGGAACGCAATCTAAGGTGAGTTCACGGCCCTACTTTTATAGCTTTAACTTTTGGGGGAGAAAACATGCGCTAAACTATTCTGGTAACATATGTCATACTATAGTTTAACTTTGCATTGCAATACGATCTTTTAAAGTCCCGGGGAAAACCATGAATGTGCGGGGATGCACAACGGGGGAAGTGTGGATAGATCTATTGGGCGTGACCTGCCCCACTCGTCGGCTTGGAGGGTCGGGCGGGTGCATATTGTCTCGAACTGGTAACATTAGTATCATGCTGAACATTCGGGCTGAACATTGCTAAACATTGCTAAACATGTCTAGTAATGGTTTTCCAATCGTAGTAGTAATAAAACATACGCCTAGCTAGCGTACTTGGTAACATTGGTATAGTATGGATATGGTAACGTTTCGGTAACTATTTTGGTAACATTTTCAACAAACCTGTAAACTCACCAGCATTATATATGTTGATGTCTTTTTGGCATGTTTTTCTCAGGTCGCTAAGGTAGCATTGGTTGGACTAGGCGCACGGGTCTGCACTGGCGTCTAGGCTTAGTAGCATATTTTAAATAAATGTTTTGAACATGTTGGAACACAGTTTTGTAGTTGACTAAATTTTGAAATGCTTCCGCTATGGTTTTAATGGTTTGATAACCAAGTTTTGAGTTTACGTATTTCATATAGTGTTGTTTATTGTGACCGTTGACTTAGATCCTGGTTTGTCATGTGCCTCGCGGTAAAACTCCACAAGTGGAAATTTGAGGGTGTGACACATGAAGGCCTCGATATGTGGTTTACAGCAGGTACCATGGTAAATCTCAATAGTAGGATTACATTTGATGATGAAGTTGTTAGCTATAATTTGATTAGTTATATGAAAATTGAAATAGTGTGTTGGCATGGATAGGTGAATTGATAGATGAGAGAGAGTTACAGGAATAAAAGTCAAACAGGAGGAAAACATGGAGAACATTGAATTAGAAGCTTGTTTGTAGAATATAAATGGCAATTTCGTAATTAAACTGCAAATAAAAGGTTTTTAATAATTGGTGATTTTGATGCATCATTCGATACAAGAGATATCATTGTTCGATCAAAGACTGAGGGACTTCAAAGAATTAGTGAAGTTCATCGTTCTTATCTTGCCATGCAATATCCACTTATTTCCCATATGCTGAAGATGGTTATAGACATGGTATTAAACATAATGGTATTGCAATTGTTGATGATAAAGTTAGAAGCAATGTTTCAATGAGGGTTTTTTTTTTCTTATAGGATACAAGATAGGCATAATCAGTTTTCATTAATAGTTCATGCGAAAAAACTCTATTAGCAGTTTTTAGTTGATGCGTATACAATGGTAGAGTGTGCTCGGCTATATTATATAAAATGTCAACAACCAAAACTTAGAAGCCAAACTTTCAAGAATTTGAGTGCTACTGTTGAAGGTGGAGAGAATGATGGATCAAATTGTGGTAAACGTATAGTTGTGCCTTCATCATTTACTGGTGGTTCTAGATATATGATGCAAAAGTACATGGATTCTATGGGAATTTGCAAGGCAGTTAGATATCCGGATTTATTAATAACAGTTACTTGTAATCCAAAGTGGCCTGAGATTGTGAGGTGTTTGTCTGCTAAAGATCTTAAAGCAGAAGATAGGCCGGATATTATATCTAGAATATTTAAGATTAAATTGGATAATTTAATCAAAGATTTGCATAAGTATAAACTGTTTGGTGAGACACAAACAGGTATCTTTTAATAAATATACTTAATTGTTTATGAATAAAGGTATTTTTATTTAACTACAACTAATGTTACTGTTATCAATTTTTCAGTTCTTTATACGATTGAATTTTAGAAACGTGGACTGCCACATGCCCACATATGTTTGTTCCTGAATGCTGAAAGCAAATTTCCAATTGCATCGGATATCGATCGTGTGATTAGTGCAGAGATCCCCGATAAAGTTAATGATCCTAAGTTGTATGAACTTGTCAAGCAATTTATGATTCATGGACCTTGCGGTACAGACAACCCGAAATGTCCATGCATGGTTAACTTTAAATGTTCTAAAAAGTTCCCTAAATAATATGTGGATGAGAATTGTGTTGATTCTGATGGTTATCCAGTCTACCATCGTCGTGAAACAAGTAGTAGAGTTGAAAAGAAGGGCGTCCATCTTGATAATAAGTATGTAGTTCCTTACAATCCTGTTTTGCTCTGAAGATACCAATGTCACGTGAATGTTGAATGGTGCAATCAGTCAGGTTCTATTAAATATTTGTTTAAGTATATTAATAAGGGACCTGATAGAGTTACGGCTTCTGTTTTCCAATCCAAGTCTGATAACAATGATACCGAGCAAAACAATGACGTAAATGAGGTAAAGACATACCTTGATTGTAGGTATATTTCTGCCTGTGAGGCTACTTGGAGAATTTTCATATATGACATACATTATAGATTTCCAGCTGTTGAAGTGTTGCCTTTCCATTGTGAAGATGGTCAGACTATTGTTTATGATGACGATTCTAATTTTTGTGATGTTGTTAATAATCCAACATTGAAAATGTCAATGTTCACATAGTGGATGGAAACTAATAAAACCGATGATTTTGCCAGGAAATTGAAATATATAGAATTTCCGAAATACTATGTTTGGTCACGTAAAGATCGAAAGTGGAGTCCACGAATAAAGACTTTGCAGTCTATTAGCAAAATACATTATGTGCCTCCATCTCTTGGTGATTGTTACTACCTAAGAATTTTATTAAATCACATAACTGGAGCTACCTGTTTCAATGATATAAAAACAGCTGATGGTGAAGTTTTTGAAACATTCAAAGATGCCTGTTTTGCACGAGGTTTGTTAGATGATGATAAAGAATATGTAATTGCTATTAAAAAAGCAAATGATTGGTCAACTGGAGAGTTCTTGTAATCCTTTTTTGTAATGTTACTATTGTCAAATTCAATCTCTCGTCCTGGTTACTTTTGGAGTCAAACCAAAGCTGTATTATGTCAAGACATTATAAAGAAGGAATGGGAGATAACTGATATAGAAGGTAATTTCATTAGTTTCTCAAAGTAATTAGTTTAAAATAAAAAAAATTAAATAAATTTTAAATTCAATGTTACTAATACTTTTTAATATTCTTTTCTATTGTTGAATCTTAGCCAAGAAGAAGTTAAAAACATTTGTCTGTCAAAGATTAAAAACATTGTTGCTGAACAATGGTAGTTCACTAAAAAACTTTCCAAACATGCCAAATGCTCCTGAAAATTATGTTTCGGCAGTAAATAATCAATTGATATTGAAAGAACATTCTTATGATAGATCATCTCTGCGGATTGAACATTCTAGGTATTTAAACTGTTTAACTGCTAAACAGCACAGAGTTTACGAAACTGTTATGGATGCGGTTGCAAAAGGTGAAGGAGGTGTGTTTTTTGTTTATGGATATGGTGGCAGTGGGAAAACTTATCTTTGGAAGACTTTTTCAGCCGCTTTAAGGTCAAAAGGGGAAGTAGTTTTGAATGTTGCTTCCAGTGGAATTGCATCCCTTTTACTAGATAGTGGTAGAACGGCTCATTCAAGGTTTGTAATTCCAATTAACATTAATGAAGATTCTATTTGTTCAATAGAACCTAACAGTGAATAAGGTGAGTTAATCAGAATGACAAAGTTGATTATTTGGGATGAAGCACCTATGATGCATAAACATTGTTTTGAAGCTCTGGATAGAACAATGAGAGATGTATTACGTTCCAGTCAATCAACTATGCAGAGCAAGCCTTTTGGAGGAAAAGTTGTTCTTTTTTGTGGTGATTTTAGACATATTCTTCCAGATATTATTAAAGGTACCAGAAGTATGATAGTTAATGCTTCTCTAAATTCTTCTTATATATGGAGACATTGTAAGGTATTAAAACTAACTAAAATAATGAGGTTAAGGGTTGGATGCAAAGAAAAGGATTTTGAAGAGACTAAACAATTTGCAGAGTGGATTTTAAAGCTTGGGGAGGGCATACTTGGTGATCTAAATGATGGTGAGACAGATATTGACATACCAGATGATTTACTAATTCACGATCAAATTAATCCCATTTCTTCTTTGATTTCATTCACGTATCCGGATATGAATAAGTCATTATGGGATTCAAATTATTTCCAACAAAGAGCCATTCTTTCTCCGACGAATGATATTGTTGATTCAATAAATGATGAGTTGTTAAAGCTCTGCCTGGTGAAGAAAAAGTTTATCTTAGTTGAGATAGTTTAGTTGAATGTGAACAAGAATCGGATATTAATGCAGCCATATTTTCTCCTGATGTGCTAAACAGTTTTCATTTATCTGGTTGACCTAACCATAAGTTAGTATTGAAAGTGGGAGCTCCAGTAATGTTACTTAGAAATATTGACCAGGCGAATGGATTGTGTAATGGAACATGTTTACAGGTTACCAAACTTGGAAAAGTTGTTATTGAGGCGAAAATTATCACAGGAAGTAATATTGGTTATACTACGTTGATTTCTAGATTGAATATGATACCTGCGGACAAGAGAATACCTGTCAAAATTTCTCGTAGACAATTTCCCATTTGTCTGTTTTTTGCAATGACAATAAATAAAAGTCAAGGACAGTTGCTTGAACGTGTTGGTTTGTATCTTCCACGTCCTGTTTTTAGTCATGGCCAGCTCTATGTTGCCGTTTCCAGGGTCAAAAGTAGGAAGGGTCTAAAGATTTTGATTTGTGATTCAGAGAAAAATGTTTCTACAATTACCACTAATGTAGTTTTCAAAGAAATTCTTCAACTTCTTTAAATAACTAACTTTGTTATTTCTTTTTTATTTTGTAATTTTAATTGTTTATGTTCTGTAATGAATTTAAATTGCTTTTTTAACATTTGATGTGTAATGATTCTCTGTTTCTTTTCTATATTTCTTTATTTATGTTTTTTTGTAAACAGATCCTTGTAAAGGCCGTTTGTGTTCTAGAAATGCAGTGTCTGTTTCTTTGAAACTGTTGAGATAACAACTGTTTATAGCAACAACTCTTTGTACTAAAACCTATTTTTATAAAATCATTTTCTGAAATTAAGTAATTTTAGTTGTTTAATAAAAACAAAAACAATAATATATAAATTTTAGTAACATTTTTTAATTGTTTAACAATAGAAAAAAAATAAGTGCATCTAGCATTGATGACCGTCATATTGTGTAAGTTTCAATCTATATCATTCGTTTGTACATTTGCTTCATATAGCTTTAGGGATGTCACCTCTTTGTGATAATGATAAAATCTCTTGATAAGTCCACATATATTCTACAGTCGGCATTATAGACTTTTAGTGGTCTAATCTGTTTGTAATTATGAATTTTGAAAAACTGATAGAATTTAAATTTTATTTATCTATATTAATACTAATAGACAGCCAATATCAGTGATTAAGATGACAGATTTTTAATAACATCTGTTATGAAAGATACTTTAAATTTATTTTCGTTCCACATTTTTGTTACTTCAATATTCATTTAATATTATTAAAAAATAAATTTCAACTATTATAGATGACAGTTGTTTTATAACATCTGTTGACAAGTCAAAAGATACTATTTAGTTTTCAATTCAATAGAGGATCGAATACCCAAGTTAATCATTACAATTTAAAATTACTTTATTCATTTTATTTTTACACTTACTTTATTAAATTTATATTGCTTTAATATAATTTTTATAAATTATAATTATTGTACTTATAGATATAGGTATCTAACTATCTATACAGTGTATAAAAAGGGGAGCAAATGGTCAATTTATTTTGCAACTTTATATCCCTTAAGCGTTTGTAAAACAAAATATCTTTCAATACTTACAACATAATTTTATTTCCTTTAAAACATCTTATCATCATTCTTCTTCAAAATCATTCCAATGAACGAAAAATTTCTTTGGAATAAAGCTTTCAAATTAAGTTGGAATTGGTGTGTTCCGAAGATTCTTACAATTGAAGGAAAATATTATTTGTGTCATTACCACAACTAGAGTCTGTCTTGAGAAAGATGGGTGTATAAAAAATAATATGTCTCCCTCTCTTCTTGACGTTACAGACATATTATGCTCTGTTTTTTGTTTTGTTTTCAGTTCTGTCTTAAATTAGTTTTCTTTTCTTTGCTTTGTGTTTATTTTTTATGTATTTTGTGGTTTAATAGAAGAAATGTGTTTGTTGATATTAGTTCACTTTTGTAGCTATATTGTATTTTTTTTATCATAATACATTATCTTGCATGTTTTGTTAACAGTTTTTATTATGATGTGTTGGCTGTAGTTTGTTTCTTATAAATTTGTGTAACTTGTATATTTTTAGTTAAATTATTGTTATAAAATATAATTTCGTTTTTAAGTTATAATATAAAAAAAAAGAATTAAAATCATTTACCAATTCAAATGAATATAAAATAAATACTATTTTTCTCTTAATAAAAATAATAAATGATAATTACAATGTTTAAACTTGTGGTCATATTTTATACTTGTGTAATAATAGTAAAAAATAAAGTACATCTATCATTAACTACTGTCGTATTTTGCAAGTTTCTATCTAGTTGATTTCTCTTTACAGTTGTCATGGTAAAGTTATAACTTCTCAAGTATTTTCATAATTATGAATTTAAAAAACTAATATTATTTAAATTTGAAAATCAACTGATAACGTTAAAAAACCAACTTTAGAAATTATTAGTTTATTCATTCTATAAAAAATGGAGTAGATACCTCACCTCATCAAGTATAAAACAAACATTCCTCACCCTCTATATAACTTGGCCGAAAGAAGCTTGCCTAGGAACCATCCAAGTGCATTGTCAAGTCATCCATCATTCTTGGCCGATTTTGTACAAGAAAACACATGACAAGGGACTAGTGATGGAAGCTATCTAGGATGATGGACACTTACACACAAGTAGTAACAAGACAAAAGGGTGATAACCTCCTAACTAGAGTCAACACTCCCTATTTGGTAGCCTCAAATTTTTGGCCAAAGTGAAAACACCGCAAGTCACTTCTTTCTTTTGTAGATTGATCATACTTAACATCACACTTTCACTAAACTAGAAACTCCAGTTGTTTAAGAATTGGATAGCAAGAGATACCTTGCCATAGATTGCACTATAAAAGGAGGCCTTGGATGAACTTGAATCCTTGCACCAACATCACACATCACCACTCTCCTTCTCCTCAATTCCACTCGGCCGAAGCCACTCCCACACCCAACCCATTCTTAAACTATAAAACAATCACTCACAAGCTCCATTAGAAGGCTAGAGCTCGAAGGAAGGCATATAAGGCCTCTAGGATCGATCCATTGTCACATTACACTAGGTAAGACTCACTAACATTTGTTTGATTTCCTTATTAATCGGCCCTGGTATATTTCACCCGAACCATCCCTTTTATGTGATAACACTCATCTTAATCAACTAACACACTCATATTTAGTGTTAAATGCACTCACGAGAAACACAACATATCACACGACATGATCTAAATCGTATAAAAGGCTTTGTAAAACTTGATATTTAGCTAAACATCTATTCTTTTGATAATCAAGCTTTAACTATGTTTTAACGGGTTATACTCATCGGTTTTATCAAAAACATCCTTAAATGGACCCTAGTAACCTTCGGCCATGTTTTATTAAATGTAAAAAACTCATTTTTGAATGCTACATGATCGAAATCGAGGCCTTTACAATAGTCTAGGTTCGGCTATGCTATACCAGTTACATACAAAAGAGTGTTAGTATTCTACTATACATACATTGTCTTTGGTGTACAATGCACGAGGCACAACAGTCAAGAGGTTTGGTTACGGGACTCATGGTTTGCACAGTGATCATTCTCTTAGCTTGCTTATGATTGGTCATACACGAAATGCACAAATGTTTACTTAACACTAACAAACCTGTGAACTCACCAACATTATGTTGACAAATCTTTCATGCATGTTTCAGGTAACTGATGGAGAATAGCGAGTATTTGAGAGAGAGGTTCAAGCATGCACCGGGTGGTACCACTATGGATGGGGTTTTGTCAAATCCATAATATTGTAATTTCAGTTTCACGCATTTCAGACAATTTACTTGTTTTCAAACTATGCTACTATGATAATCTTATGACAATGACCATCCGTCGATCATACTTTTAAATAAATTATGTGTGTTGCTTGTACCTTGTGCTTGAAAACCTTTCAAGGTCGCATCTCCGTGTTTCCGCCTTGGCGGGGTGTGACAATAGGTGTTTATGTCGGGTGAACAAATGCATGGTAGATAGGACAAAGCATAGACTTAAGTTGCCTTTAAACTAAATCTAGGGCATCCCAGACAAGACATTCCACGTCAGATTCAGCCCAGTCTAGCATCCAGACATTAGGTGAGTTTCTCACGGCCCCTTTACTAGTTTTACATTTTTTCGAAGGAAAAACATGCGTACAGTTTTTAGTTACAATCATGACTATTATGTGAACATGAGACATTAAGGTTCAGGACCCATTAAGCCCACGTGTCATTCATCATACCATAACTATTAGCTATGGACTTAGCCATCAAACACCGAAATAGATCTATTGGGTTGACACCCCCACCCTAGGTCACTCGCTCTGACCAGATGACATATATCAAAGAGTGCTTGTATTTCACATTATTTCATTGTCTTAAGTGTACAATGGGCAAGGAACAACATGTCAAGGTTTGGTTATGGGCTCATGTCAGGTTGCATATTAATTATTTCCCTAGCTAGGCAAAAATTTAGTCGGGTTTTGGATTACATGTCCATCATATACAAACCCGTGAACTCACCAACTTTATGTTGACCTTTATTTTTACATGCATGTTTTTCAGGAAATTAGCATGTAGTGTGGAACTTGGGAAGGTCGCGTGCGAGCATTCATGGGATACCTCCTTTTGAACCGTTGTGTTGTCATTTTAACCTAAACATTTTATGCAATGGTGTAACACCCCAACCGATCGCGGAAACATCGAGGTGTCACGTAGTGACGATTGCTCAATAGCTCATGGTACTAAAGTGAAAATTTGAATATATTGAATTGAATAGTTTATTACATTGAAAGAAATTACAAGAATACAACGTTTAAGAACTAACAATCTAAAATGAAATATAGCAAATCTCAAGTCTAAGTCTAAGTTCCAAAAGCTTAACAATGATCTCATAACAACTTGAAACATGTACGAAAATAATTTTCTCAATACAAAATGTATTGGTGAGCATACCCTCTTTGAATAAATATAGTAGGAAAAGAGTTTCGCAATTCACGTGTTATACTGTCTACAATTTAGTGTTCAAGTTATGTACAAATATCACCCAAAATCAAGCCTTAGAGTAGAAATGATATCCAAGAATAATGGGATATCTGGTATATATGTATAGTAGTCGCCCAATAGTATGATTATATATAGTATGCGACAAGGCAAGTAGTTTACATATAACAATAATCAAGTTCTATTTATTGCTATGCTAGGCCCACACCGGGTTAATGTATAAGGTCATAAGTACACACTATCAGCGATCAACAAGTAAAACACATACAAGAATTGCGATTGTGAATATAGACTAAAGCATGAGTAAGTGAGTGAAGTAATAAGCGTACATGAGTTACCCCAAAAGTGTAAAACATGAAAAAAGGGAAAGATATACTAACAGTTGGGAAAGCAATCAAAATCCAACTTAAGCGGTTGTGAGCTAAGTAATGGGAATTCTGATACCTATAAAGTTTAAGAATACCAATAAGGGAAAAGTCTAAGAGTCTAAGGTATCTAGGGTTAACAAACAAACCCCAAAGAATATTCAGTAAAAATTTGGGAGTTTAATTCATTGATTAAGTGTTTTAAATAAATTAGTTTTCGTGGTGCGAAATCTGTCCTAAAAACACAAATTGTGTATTATGTGCCTATGTGACTAATTGGAGTCCTATGTGGTATGTATTTGACGTGTACTGGAATGGGCACTTATATGAGACGCATATGAAGTGTAGAACTAATGATAGCCAACATATTCACCAACGGGTCCATAGGGTTTACTGATGCATGTAGAATCACTAGGTGTCACTTACACGATTTTGAACATTTAAACGTCTTGGACAACGGGTTATATGGTGTAATGGTATTACACATATACTTACTTACTGACACATATATTAGGGAGTCGGTAGCACACCCTAATTTGGAGTTTGAATTTATTTGCGTGCATACTAAGGTGAGTTTCACTACTTTTTCTCAAAAGCATGCGTCTCGGGTTGAGACAACTTTGGTAAATGTTTTCTAGTCCAGTTCGGAACTACTCGGGTTTTGACTCCTTATGTGGGTCGGGATTTGGTCAGTTTAAAACTTATTGGTCCTTTGTGAACTAAACACTCTATCACTTGAAAAGTCCTTGCATATTATTGGGTTAATCGCTGGAGGCGAGCGGGGTATTAGTTGATAGCGATATTAGGTTGTGCAGCAACCTCATGTTTGCGATGCTGGGAGCATGGGCATGAACTTCTGACCACATTTCAGAACTAGTGTTGATAGACACTAGTTATTGAGGTAAACTATTATATTACTGAAGGTGTCCCAATAATACTGTTTAGTTGCAATGCGTGGGTTAGCTATCCCTGACATGCTTAAACTGATAACACTTGAACATTTTGGTCTGGAGGACCTATGCTTTTACTTGGTTACGTGGTTTTGGAAACTAGCGCATTTACGTACTCATTTTCTTTACTTTGTGAACTCACCGACTTTATGTTGACACACGATATACATGCTTTTGCAGGTAGTTAGATTCCGGTGCCACGATTAGAAAGCACTGCACACTTCACTGCATTTGACTCTTGGGCATACACCTAAATTACATATCATGCTTTATGTTTTCTTTTGTATGGTTTTAATTTGGGCGCGTCGTTTTACGCATGGTTTTAAAAGGTTTAAATTTGGTTTACGCTTCCGCAGCTTAACTAAACTTGATTTTTTTGGAAACGAACTAAATGGTTTGGGCATTTAGAGTTCTTTCATATGAATTATGGCTATGGGATCCTGGTATGTCATGCGTCTCGCGGTATAAACCCCGCAGTGGAAATTTTAGGGTGTGACAGATTGGTATCAGAGCCATTGGTTATAGTGAACTAGGACTGCATGTTGAGTCTAGTCTATAATCATCATAGCATAAGTAAACTCACAACTTAAGTGCACAGCTAGCTTTTAGCTACATATATCTACAACACATGGTATTGGGAGATATGTTATCTTCTAGGTCTAGACCTAACACGTCACTAGTGGGAACCCAGGGTTTCACCAGGTGGCGCAATACGGGGATTAGTATCCTAACAAACCTCATGGATGAGGAAACAACAATAGTACAAGGGAGGGATCCCTTGCGACCATTGTGGCGCACGTACACAGGAAGCTGCACGATGCGCATGACGTGGTACCATTAAACCGAATCAATTTCGAAGAAAGTCAAATGTTGAGACTTATCCTTTTTCTTTGAGCAAGGAGACAATTAGTTCTTGTTCCTTGTCGCTTGATATTCCTTACTCTCATTTTGAAACTTAGACGAGACTGGGTTACACACATAGAACTTATTTCTTACTTTAGTACCTTACGCCTAGTACGAGCGGGCGAACGTATGACTGCATATCCCTGTTTCTCATAAGTATATGGTAGATTCATGGGAACACATTAGATCGGGGCTTGTTGCACACACTCTTGGGGAGTTAGGTAAAGCCTGTGACGTAGTGCAACATCTCGAGGGAAGACGAAACCTACTAATGGCTGACAACCACGATTGGAGGAACGAGTGGTGCAGCTGACCACTGAACTGACATACACAAGACCGGAGTTGGAGACTATACGCAAAGAGATCCATATAACACTGATACTCGCAAAGAAGGAAGAAGAAGGGATGGAAGGAAAACCTGAGCAGGACGAACACATGGAAAGTGAGAATGAAGTCTCTACTATCTTGACCGAGCGTGGTAGCGATTGGCTCCTACCTTTTCCTTGCTTGTCTCTTCTCTCTTTTCTTTTCCTTTGTTAACTTAGATAAGACTAAGTTCTTATGATCAACGAAAGGGTGGTTGAAGCCCTCGCATCTTTCCAAGTTAGTAAAGATCTATTTTGCTAAATCATTCTTTTCCCATGACTTCCACATTTGAACTTTCTTATTCCTTGAACGCACAACCTGCCAGCGCATTTTCAAGGCTTTTATTGGTTGTAAGCCTCAATAACTTCAATGGTACTAAGGAGACTGTCTGATTACTTCAATAATATAGGTTCTTGCCATGTGCATTTGCCCCAGGCAGGATGGGGTAATGTATGCTACATGCACACTCGATGACTTACAGATGCTTGGGTGGAGAATGTAACACCCTGTGACGAAATTTAGAAATTTGTTAACGAACAAATCTTTCACCTGGCTCACAAACTCACTGACGAGGCTGTTGAGCATGGTACTTTTCCGAAGCATGGTGCTTCATCTTCTACTTTTAGTGATATCAAGAGAACGTGGGATTGTGTGAGGTATAAGTCCTTCAACTACAACAACAACAACGGCAACAACAATGGGGCTCGGGGAAGAGCGTTTGTGATTGGCTCTTGGGAAGCTAGGACTGATAACAATGTCATGACGGGTACGTGCTCCTTGAACGACACTCTTGCTTCTATTTTATATGATACTGGTGCGGACAATAGTTTTGTGTCATCGAAACTTAGCATACAACTAGGGATGGTTCCTACTTTTCTTGATACCCCGTACTCTATAGAGTTAGCTGATGGAAAGCCTGTTGAGGTAACCCATATTCATCGTGACTGTAAGATCGAGCTAGATGGGCAATTGCTTGCCATCGACCTTCTACCTATCACCCTAGGAAGTTTTGATCTTGTGGTTGGCATGAACTGGTTGTCCAAGCAACACGCTGAAATTCTCTGTCAGGAGAAGATTGTTCGTATCCCCCTCCCAAGTGGAAAACTTTTATCTATTCAGGGTGATCGTGGTGATGCCATGGTGGGCATCATCTCCTTTTTGAAAGGCCAGAAGTGTATCCGTAAGGGCTGTCCAGCCATTTTGGCTAACATATCTGACACTCGAGCCAAAACTGAAACTAAGATTGAGGACATCCCAGTAGTCCGAGATTTCCCAGATGTATTCCCAGAGGAATTACCTGGACTTCTACCCGTTCGTCAAGTGGAGTTCCAAATTGATCTTGTGCCTGGAGTAACTCCAGTTGCACGCGCACCATATCGCCTAGCACCAGGCGAACTTCGAGAACTATCTACCCAACTCCAAGAGATATTGGATGGGGGCTTTATTAGACCTAGTTCTTCGCCATGGGGAGCTCCAGTTCTGTTTGTTAAGAAGAAAGATGGGAGTTTCTGCATGTGTATTGATTATCGGGAGTTGAACAAAGTGACGGTTAAGAACCGCAACCCTTTACCTTGTATTGATGACTTGTTCGACCAGCTGCAAGGGTCGAGTTTCTATTCTAAGATTGACTTGAGGTCAGGATACCATCAGTTGAGAGTCCGAGAGGAGGATGTGGCAAAGACAATATTTCGAACTCATTATGGGCATTATGAGTTTTTGGTGATGCCATTTGGGCTAACTAATGCACCGGCTGTGTTCATGGATCTAATGAACCGGGTGTGCAAGCCCTATTTGGACAAATTCGTCATAGTGTTCATAGATGACATACTGATTTATTCCAAGAGCAGGGAAGAGCACTAGCAACACCTGCAACTGATCTTGGAACTTTTGAGAAATGAGTATATGCAAAATTCTCTAAATGTGACTTTTGTATTCGAGAAGTCCAATTTCTTGGACATGTGGTTAACGAGGCAGGAATACATGTTTTTCCCGCCTAGATTGATGCTATTAAAAAGTGGGAGGCTCCTAAGACTCCCACAGAGGTTCGCCAGTTTCTTGGTCTTGTGGGATATTATCGCAGATTCATTGAGGGATTCTCTAAGATCGCTCAACCCCTTACTGCTTTGACACAGAAGGGTATTACTTATAAGTGGGGAGATGCCCAAGAATCTGCTTTTCAATTATTAAATTCGAAACATTGCAGTGCACCTATACTATCATTACCTGAGGGTACAGAGGACTTCGTGGTGTACTGTGATGCGTCTATCCAAGGGTTAGGGTGTGTGGTGATGCAGCGTGATAAGGTGATCGCGTATGCCTCACGCCAATTAAAGGTTCATGAGAAGAATTACACCACCCATGACTTGGAACTGGGAGCAGTGGTGTTTGCTCTAAAGATCTGGAGGCTTTATCTCTATAGGACGAAGTGTACGATCTTCACTGACCACAAGAGCCTCCAACACATATTCGATCAAAAGGAGCTGAACATGCGACAGCGTCGATGGGTCAAGCTTCTGAATGATTATGACTGTGCCATCAAGTATCATCCAGGGAAAGCTAACGTAGTAGCTGATGCCCTCAGTCGTAAGGAAATGAAACCTAAATGGGTGCGAGCCTTACAACTTACCATTCATTCTAATCTTCCTGGTAAGATACGTGAAGCCCAGGGTGAGGCCTTGAAAGAAGAAAACATCGGGCTTGAAACATTACATGGTGCTGATAAGCACTTGGAACTAAAGACAGATGGTCTTCAATACTTTATGAATCGAGTCTGGATACCACGTTTTGGGGATCTCAGACAACTAGTGCTCGATGAAATGGGACGGGATTTCTATGGATTTTATCTCAGAAAACTGGTGCTCGATATTCGGTACATCCTGGTTCGGACAATATGTACCAAGATCTTAAAACTCTTTACTGGTGGCCAAACATGAAAGCTGAAATTGCCACTTATGTTAGTAAGTGCTTGACATGCGCGAAGGTTAAGATTGAATATCAGAAACCTTCAGGCCTACTCCAGCAACCAGAAATCCCTATGTGGAAATGGGACGGGATTTCTATGGATTTTATCACAAAGCTTCCTAGAACGCCAACGTGCCATAACATGATTTGGGTTATCGTTGATCGTTTAACCATATCGGCACACTTTCTGGCAATAAAGGAAACGGACTCGCTGGAGAAACTAGAAAATCTCTACGTCAAGGAGGTAGTCTCTAGGCATAGGGTGCCTACTTCTATTATATCTGATCGCGATGTGCGATTCACTTCTCATTTTTGGACTACTCTCCAAAACGCTTTAGGAACTCGCTTAGATATGAGCATAGCCTATCACCCACAGACGGATGGACAGAGTGAACGTACCATCCAAACATTGGAAGATCTGCTACGAGCGTGCGTGGTGGATTTTGGCAACAATTGGAATAAGCACTTGCCCGTGATTGAATTCTCGTATAACAACAGCTACCACACTTCGATACAGTGTGCGCCTTTTGAGGCACTTTATGGACGCAAGTGTAGGTCTCCCATCTGCTGGACTGAGGTTGGGGATAGCCAGCTAACAGGTCCCGAACTCGTGCACAAAACTTCTGAGAAGATAGTGCAAATCAGAAACTGGATGGCTACTGCTCGAGATCGACGGAAAAGTCACGCTGATTAGCGTAGAAAACCTTTGGATTTCCAGGTAGGGACAAGGTTCTATTGAAGGTGTCATCTTGGATGGGGGTGATACGCTTTGGAAAACGGGGAAAATTGAACCCATGATACGTTGGACCATTCGAGATTGTCGAAAGGATTGTTCCGGTAGCTTACAAGTTAAACTTGCCAGATGAACTCAGTGGAGTGCACAATGTATTCCACGTATCAAACCTAAAGAAATGCCTATCGGATACAACACTGGTAGTGCCACTGGAGGAGATTCAGGTGGACGACCAGCTACGGTTCGTGGAAGAACCAGTGGAGATTCTTGAGCAGGGCGTCAAGAAACTCAGACAAAGCATTATACCTATTGTTAAGGTACGGTGGAATTCCCGTCTAGGACCGGAATACACGTGGGAGTGCAGAGATCAGATGCGGCTCAGATATCCATACCTCTTTACTGAACCTGTGCATAGATCAAAAGCCAAACATAAAGCAGCTCGCTCAAGGTGAATTTCGGGGCGATATTCCTTTCAACTTAGGGATGATGTGACATCCGGGAACCAAGCGCATACTTTTCTAGCTGGCTTTATTGTTTACTTGCTGAATTTCGGGACGAAATTCTTTTCAACTTGGGGATGATGTGATACCCCGCAATTTCAGGTTCTCACATTAACTAAAACTCTAGTTACTGGTACTTACATTCCATGCATTCTACTTAACTATAGTTAGTTAGTAGAGTCGTTCGTTGCACGGTTATAGGTTAATAACTGCATGAAACGGTAATTCAGAGAATTACTGGACTACGTATACAAGTAGGGAACCTCGAACGTTGGTGACTTCGTGAAATACAACCATTGTGAACTTACATGTTAATATTATGTGTTAATACGTGACTATGTGAATTTACATGATTAAACGTTAACGGGTCATTAACTGGGACGGGACGGACCGGGATCCAAATATGTATGATGAACGTTTATGTGCATTTGAATATTAGTATAAGGGATATTAACATTTGGAGGGAAAGGATATTCCCCCGCGGCCCACGAGGGAATTATAAAATTTGATGGGTTCTGGGGGACGCCGCGGTACGCGGGGGTACTAAGAATCCTCCCGCGACCCGCGGGGGAGTTAAATACGTGGAAAACAAGTTTAAACCTCATTAAAACGATTTTAAACCCCATTCTTCTCATAAACACAACCCTAATCGTTGCCTACAGCCTAATTACGAAAATATCAAACCCCAAACACCTGCTAAGGCTCGAGAACACCATTCGGGAAGCGTGGAGAGCAATCGGTTGGTGATTTCGAAGTGCTTTCGGTATAACATTCAATCTTTTATGTTTTAATATTCTCTAATTTGTTTTAAAACCTTATAATCAAGTTTGTCCAGTCTGAAACACTTTTATAAAGATTAAAACTTGAAGTTTATAAAGATTTAATGGGTTAAACATGATCCTAAGCGATTAGTGATATGATAGGTTACTTGTTGCGCAAGTATGTGATGTTTTGATCTTTAGGGTTTATAATTTTGCATGTGTTATGATAGGTTATGATCATGCTAGGTCTTATAAATGTTTGGTGATGATTATTGATTGTTGTTGATCGATTATACGCACACGTGAGTCGTTTAAATAAAAGTTTATGCATGATTAAAATCTGGACAGAATGTTTAGGTCAACTAGTAGGGTCTGTTACGTGACCTAAACATTATGGTTTTGATGATTTCTTTCCATGGTTGTATTATACCTGGTCTTAGATTTTCATAATAGGTAAAATCGAGTGATTTGAAAGCCGTTTGAATAGTTTTTGGAATTTTCTTTGAATAAAGGTCATATCAGATTTTTGGATTAACAAATTGAGTCAACTTTAAACTATCATAACTCAAGTTTTATAAAGAATTTAAGTTATTAAATATTTACAGTAGATTAAAATTGGAATAATTTGGCTTTTCCAAGTAGATTCATCCCGTTTGGATGAATACACAATTTTTGGGAATTTTTCTACGAACCTGACCTGTTGTAGAAACTTTCTGCACATACCTATGATGTACGATTTTTCATACTTTTTGTGTTTAGTTTTTAGACAAAACAAAAATATGGGTTAACAAACAAACCCCAAAGAATATTCAGTAACAATTTGGGAGTTTAATTCGTTTATTAAGTATTTTAAATAAATTAGTTTTCATGGTGCATAATTTGTCCTAAAAACACAGATTGTGTATAATGTATCTATGTGACTAATTTGAGTCCTATGTGGTATGTATTTGACGTGTACTGGAATGGGCACTTATATGAGACACATATAAAGTGTAGAACTAATGATAACCAACATATTCACCAACAAGTCCGTAGGGTTTACTGATGCATGTAGAATCAATAGGTGTCACTTACACGATTTTGAACATTTAAACGTCTTGGACAAACGGGTTATATGGTGTAATGGTATTACACATATACTTACTTAGTGACACATATATTAGGGAGTCGGTAGTGTAACACCCCAACCGATGGCGGAAACATCGGGATGTCACGTATTGATGATTGTTCAGTAGCTCATGGTAAATAATAATTCTCATTATATGATTTAGATAAATTACATACAATTGTTCTACAATAACTCATACATCAAATTGAATAAAACTATGCACACATCTTCAAGCATTAATTCAAATCCTCAAGCAAGTAGAACCTGAAACATGTTAAGTTGAAAATATTTTGGGTCAACAAAAGTTGGTGAGAATTACATAGGTTTTGATATTCGAATAAAATTGTTGTGCAATTCATGTGTCATGGCAATCTAGTCCATATGTGAAAACATACTAGAAGTAAATCGAGTGCATAATCAACCTTGTGACTGTTGTATTGTGGTACATCCCATACGCTCATGGTTCACTCGTTTATATTGCAGTAACAAACACCCACGCAACCTTTGTAGGAGGCACGTATCCGGGTGGGATTGTCAGTCCAATAGATCTATCAATGTATACCGTTTGGCTGATGAATGTTTATGCTAGAATTGTGCTTACCCTAGTCATGTTCAAGACATAATGCAACATAGAAATACACATAGACACATTGATGATTGAATTGCATAAATATTGTTGTAACATGTTTCACCCCAAAAATGGTGATAAATAGAAAAGGGGCTATGTAAAACTCACCTTAGCAAAATGCTATGTCTCGTAAAAAAAAATAGAATAATGTGTTGTGAATGTATGCGAGGCGAATCCCAAAGACTCAACAACGTAGCTAGTCCAAATTGAAGAAAACGAAAAAGAAAGAATATCAAGCTTCCAATTCGCCAATTACAAGAGCTTATAATCAAAGCTTCAATTGTAGAAGTAATAGACTATAGAAGAAAGGTATGAGGGAAAGTTTAATCGGATTGAAACAATCGATTTAGAGGTGCAAAGTATAATGTGTCATAGGTGGGTTTTTATACTAGTTTTGGATTCAATTAGCCATTAAAATTGGTCAACACCATAAAGTAAGGTTTTATGATGAATTGACTATTTGACTAAGACTTTGACTAAGACTTTGACTAGAACTTTGACTATTTGACTCAAGGCTTTATTTAAAAAAAAAAAAAAAAAATCTTGTATGTGAAAAAAAAAGAATTTAGAATCATATTATTATTATTATTATTTATATACATTTATGTATGTATATAAGTTGTGAGTTAGGATAATTAAAGACTTAGGCACATTTGTATAATATTAATGATAAAGGTGTAATAAAAAAAAATATATATATATATATAAGGGCTTTTTATGTATTAAAATTTTGGGGAAAATTTTGCGATGTTACAGTCTCCCCTACTTTTAGGAACTTCGTCCCGAAGTTAAAAGAAAAACACCAGGTATACAATTGGTCGACTACCGAAAACCTTGATAAAATTTCTCACTACCTTAACGTACCTGTAAATTCATGATTACGTTCCGGACCATAATTATCAATTTACCTTACATTAGGGTTTTGCGTCCTTTTATGACTCTACCGATTGTTGAGCAGGTTCGATAGTCTCCACCAGTCGTTGAGCAGGTTGTAGGGCCTCTCCCGACTGTTGGAAAGACATGATGACCTCTACCAATCGTTGAGTAGGTTGTTTGGTAGTCAACTAATTGTTGTACAAGTAAGCAAGTATGATTACAGATATAGCAATTAGATCACATTCAAACAAGCATGCACTCAGATGTTATGATAATACTTGAATTTATTACTTGAATCAAAAAGTGTCAATACATAGAATTAAAAAGTAGACATCATTCAAATGGTGGGGTTTGCTGTTAAGTAGCTGGAGGGTCTTGATCTCGATTTAGTTTAGGGCATCGGTTACGGAAATGATTTGGGTTTCCACATTCATAGCATTGACCATAGTTGTATTTACCAGGACGATTAAGATTAGCAACCTGAGCAGGGTTGGTTGGTTGGTGTTAGGGTTTGGGGACTCACGACATGTGTTGACCAGATGGCCATACCTACCACAATTGGTGCACAGGCGACACACTGAAACAGTGGGGTGATGTCGTTTGCATGTGTTACACAATGGAAAGTTTCTTGTATAGGGTTTCTTGTTAGAAGCTTGTGTAGTGAGGTTTACATTAGGATCCCTGGTCTTGCGCTTCTGGTTCTCGGTAGTTACCGCGGCCACAATACTTGTTTTCTCGCCTTTCCAAACTAAGGTCCCGTTCTTTATGTGATTTCCATCGCCATTTCCATTTCCATTGCCGTTCCCATTCATTGGGATGACTTGAGCCAACAAGTTAGAAACCAGAGTTGTGATTTGTTGCGCCATTTGTTGGGAAATAATCGCAGCCAGTTGGGCATCAACACCTTTGTTGTTTTTGTTGTTGTTGTGGTTGGTGTTGTGGTTGTTGTTACTTTCCTCTTGGTTTTCACCACTGTTATTGCGAGTGCTGCGACGTGGAGACATGATCTGTAAGGGACACAATGAAGGTTCAATGTGGCATGAAATGAATGAGGTGATATAAGGAATGTAATCATTTATTCATTAATTAAAACGAATAAACGAAAACGTTGACGTATCAAAGATTCCAGATTCCAACAACATAGTGAAGACATGCTTTAGCCTATAAGTGAACACTCATCCCGAGAATTCCCAGGTAGGCATCCGGGTCCCTCGTCTGATTGGGATATATGCGCAATGCCAGCCTAGACAGAAGACTCAGAATACAGGCGTTCACCCTTCCAGATTACACGTGTTCGTTATTAAAATCTAGAACTTCGACGAGATCTCAAGGTGGTTCAGGTTAAACCTGAGGATTTTGTCCTATTAGTTTGAGAGTAGATCCAGTGATGGAGAGCAACCTTCTTGTAAGGATGAAAGTAGGGATAAGAAGTAGGAGGGAGATAGAGAATGGCAAGTAAAAGAAGCAAATACTGGTTAAATCCTATGGTTATAGACTAGATTATTTTTCTAATAACCTAATTCCCTATAACCATGGCTCTGATACCAATCTGTAACACCCCAACTGATGGCGGAAACATCGGGATGTCACGTATTGAAGATTGTTCAGTAGCTCATGGTAAATAATAATTCTCATTATATGATTTAGATAAATTACATACAATTGTTCTACAATAATTCATACATCAAATTGAATAAAACTATGCACACATCTTCAAGCATTAATTCAAATCCTCAAGCAAGAAGAACCTGAAACATGTTAAGTTGAATATATTTTGGGTCAACAAAAGTTGGTGAGAATTACATAGGTTTTGATAATCGAATAAAATTGTTGTGCAATTCATGTGTCATGGCAATCTAGTCCATATGTGAAAACATACTAGAAGTAAATCGAGTGCATAATCAACCTTGTGACTGTTGTATTGTGGTACATCCCATACGCTCATGGTTCACTCGTTTATATTGCAGTAACAAACACCCAAGCAACCTTTGTAGGAGGCACGTATCCGGGTGGGATTGTCAGTCCAATAGATCTATCAATGTATACCGTTTGGCTGATGAATGTTTATGCTAGAATTGTGCTTACCCTAGTCATGTTCAAGACATAATGCAACATAGAAATACACATAGACACATTGATGATTGAATTGCATAAATATTGTTGTAACATGTTTCACCCCAAAAATGGTGATAAATAGAAAAGGGGCTATGTAAAACTCACCTTAGCAAAATGCTATGTCTCGTAAAAAAAAAATAGAATAATGTGTTGTGAATGTATGCGAGGCGAATCCCAAAGACTCAACAACGTAGCTAGTCCAAATTGAAGAAAACGAAAAAGAAAGAATATCAAGCTTCCAATTCGCCAATTACAAGAGCTTATAATCAAAGCTTCAATTGTAGAAGTAATAGACTATAGAAGAAAGGTATGAGGGAAAGTTTAATCGGATTGAAACAATCGATTTAGAGGTGCAAAGTATAATGTGTCATAGGTGGGTTTTTATACTAGTTTTGGATTCAATTAGCCATTAAAATTGGTCAACACCATAAAGTAAGGTTTTATGATGAATTGACTATTTGACTAAGACTTTGACTAGGACTTTGACTATTTGACTCAAGGCTTTATTTAAAAAAAAAAAAAAAATCTTGTATGTGAAAAAAAAAGAATTTAGAATCATATTATTATTATTATTATTTATATACATTTATGTATGTATATAAGTTGTGAGTTAGGATAAATAAAGACTTAGGCACATTTGTATAATATTAATGATAAAGGTGTAATAAAAAAAATATATATATATAAGGGCTTTTTATGTATTAAAATTTTGGAGAAAATTTTGCGATGTTACAGGTAGCACACCCTACTTTCGAGTTTGGATTTATTTGCATGCATACTAAGATGAGTTTCACTACTTTTTCACAAAAGCATGTGTCTCGGGTTGAGACAACTTTGGTAAACGTTTTCTAGTCCAGTTCGAGACTACTCGGGTTTTGACTCCTTGTGTGGGTCGGGTTTTGATCAGTTAAAAACTTATTGGTCCTTTGTGAACTAAACACTCTATCACTTGAAAAGTCCTTGCATATTATTGGGTTAATCGTTGGAGGCGAGCGGGGTATTAGTTGATAGCGCTATTAGGTTGTGCAGCAACCTCATGTTTGCGATGCTGGGAGCAGGGGCATGAACTTCTGACCACATTTCAGAACTAGTGTTGATAGACACTAGTTATTGAGGAAAACTATTATATTACTGAAGGTGTCCCAATAATACTGTTTAGTTGCAATGCATCGGTTAGCTACCCCTAACACGCTTAAACTGATAACACTTGAACATTTTGGCCTGGAGGACCTACGCTGTTACTTGGTTACGTGGTTTTGGAAACCAGCATATTTACGTACTCATTTTCTTTACTTTGTGAACTTACCGACTTTATGTTGACACACGATATACATGTTTTTGCAGGTAGTTAGCTTCCGGTGCCACGATTAGAAAGCACTGCACACTTCACTGCATTCGAGTCTTGGGCATACACCTAAATTACATATAATGCTTTATGTTTTCTTTCGTATGGTTTTAATTGGGGCGCGTTGTTTTGCGCATGGTTTTAAAAGGTTTAAATTTGGTTTACACTTCCGCAGCTTAACTAAACTTGATTTTTTTGGAAACAAACTAAATGGTTTGGGCATTTAGAGTTCGTTTATATGACTTATGGCTATGGGATCCTGGTATGTCATGCGCCTCGTGGTATAAACCCCACAGTGGAAATTTTAGGGTGTGACAATGACAATGATGAAAATAGTCAAACTGCTGATAACATGTGTTTTATCATGGATGACTTAAAAAATTTTAGCAGTGATGATTTGGAAGAAATGGACATTTTACACCAACTGCCATGTTAACTATAAAAAACTAACAAATTTTACAAAAGGTCAGGAATGAAATTTCAGGACTGAACAGTTCAACAAAAGTTGGTTTTGACAAATCTAAACTTAGATGTCACAAGTTTCAGAAGTTGGGACACTTTGCTAGAGAATGTAGAAGCTCTAGCTATAACCAACCACAGTCTAGAAATCAGTTTAACCCTAGTTATAATATGAATTATGGAACATAGGGAAGTGCACATTTTGTACAGGCACAAGCTCCACAAATCCAATATGTGCCACAAATATAATATGTATAGATGCCTGCTCAACAAATGCAGAGCCAACAACCAATGCCTTCCATTCCAGCTGCTCAACAACCTCCACAAACTCAACAACCCTCACAATAAAGTCTTTTTACTTCAGGGTATGTTGACTGGAGCAGTCTTTCCTTTTGATACAACTGAATGCAATCCTGATGCAGACAACAAAATGTTTGACATCAACTGGGGAGAACCTGATAATGGCAGAAAGTATTTTTCCTTGATGGCATTTGAGGGCTGCACCTCAAAATCTGCCTTATCTCAGGTATCAAAAGAATCTTTGACAAAACTGTGTTCAAATTCGAGCAAAGAATCTTTTGCTCTCATAAAAGAGACCAATATGCATTTACAAGGCAAATCCAATGACTCTTAAAGAAAATACACTCAAATAAAATGTGATTTAGAAAGAAAAGTTACAGCAAAATCAAAAGAAAATTCTATATTGACAAATAATGATATTGAAACCCAAGCACAACTTAAAATCATGATATCAGACCTAGGAAATGTCAGAAAAGAGCTTGCTGACACCAAGGTTGAATGTGAAAAATGGGTTGAGTCATGTAAAGGGTACCAACTGCTGCATAACAAACAAAGTGCATCAAATGTTAGGTTTGGCATAGGGTACAATCATACTGAAACACCAACTGATTTTACTCCCAAAACTGCTGATGATGGGAGTAGAATAGTTCAAAATCAAACTTCTGAAGTGAAAGAATGCACATCTTTTCATGAAAACCTTCTCAAAAATGAAAAAGAAAGTTCTTCAAAAGTACTGAACAAATCCGACATTAAACCATCAGTAGTTTCATCTGCATCAGGAATTAAGAACCTGAAAACTACTGATGACCTAAATCAAATCAACACTGTCAGAAATTTACCTTTAACATCTCAAAATGAAAAAGAAAAGGCAAAAGAATGTGAAATTTGTGGTCTGTTTAACCACAAAACAGAATTTTGTAGATATAGAAAAGGAAATCAGTATAATAAGAAGATTTCACAGCTGGTTGTGGAAAAGCAACTCAAAAATGATTTTGAAGAAACTTTCTTTCCCAACAAACAACAACCTAGCAACACCTTTTCTCAGAAAAAGATGAAATCTCAACAAATGTCTTTTTCTCAAAATTCTCTGTCAGTAGTTAGACATACATCATCAGCAGTTTCACAAACTGCTGAGATTAACAATCTCATGAATATGGTAAAACTACTGATGACCAAAGTTGATGGTTGTCCTTAAAAGGATACCACCATTGCTCTTAAAGAAAAATCCATTGCCAAAAATACATGGATTCCTCAAACTGGTCAAGAACAAACTGTTCATGTTCTCAAGAGCAAACCCAAAGCCAAATTGACTTGGGTTCCTAAATCTGACTAATTTGCTACTTTGTGCAGAGGGTCTCCAGAGGCTTAAATAGCATTTGGTATGTTGACAGTGGAGGCTCAATGCACATGACAGGATGCAGATACCTGATAAACAATTTTATCAGTCAAAGAGAAGGATCTATATCCTTTGGGAACAATTCCAAGGGATATGTGCTAGGACATGGCAATGTCTCTTCTGGAAAAGTACCGTTTGACAAGGTCAATTTCGTTGAAAACCTTGAGTACAACTTGCTTAGTGTGTCACAAATGTGTGATAAAGAATGTTCTTTCTTTTTCACAAAGACAACATGCAAGATCATATCACCAGAAGGCCAGAAGTTGATAGAGAAGATCATTAAGATCATACTTTGTTGATAGCCAAAAGATGTGGCAATGTCTATGCAGTGGACATTGAGAAGGACAAAGTATTGAACAACACTGCATGTTTCTTCTCAAGGGCATCAACTTCAGAGACTGATCTCTAGCACAGGAGACTTGGCCATGTGAACTTTAAAACCATAAATAAAGTCACCAAATGGGCTAGGTCAGAGGTCTACCCTTGAAAGTATACCAGTGTCAAGAAGGCTGTGTATCCTGTCTAAAGGGAAAACAGCATAAGTCCTCCTATAAGTCTATTGAAGAATAAAAAACAACTGCATGTCTTCAACTACTCCATATGGACTTATTTGGGCCAGTCAAAATCATGAGCCTTGGTAAGAAGAAGTACTGCTTAGTCATCATTGATGACTATTCAAGATTCACATAGGTCTTCTTCTTATTTTCCAAGGATGAGGCAGCTGAAATCATCAAGTTCTTCATTCTACAAGTAGAGAAACAATATTCTCTCTGTCAAAACCATTATAAGTGACAATGAGACAGAGTATAGGAACAAAGCTCTGGATGAATTCTGCTTGTCTAAAGGGATCGTTAGACAATTCAGTGTTCCCAGAACTCCTGAACAAAATGGTGTGGTAGAAAGGAAGGACAGAACACTAATTGAAGCAGCAAGAACCATGTTAGCTGATTCAGGCCTACCATTGTATTTTTGGGTTGAAGCAGTCAACACTGCATGTTATGTTAAGAATAGAGTCCTTATCAACAAGAGACACTCCAAAACTGCCTATGAAGTTCTTCATGGTATGAAGCCCCTTATCTCCTTTTTCGGGGCTTTTGGATGTTAATGTTTCATTCTAAACATTAAAAACTCTATTTCAAAGTTTGCTGCAAAAGTTGATTCAGGTTATTTCCTTGGTTATTCTCCCACTAGAAAAGCCTACTAGGTTTTTAATTCAAGAAACAAGATAGTATAAGAAACAATGAATGTCAAGTTCAATGAGTCAAAACACATTCTCATTCCAACACATCCTCCTGAACTCTTTGACCTTGACAGTATCCATTTCGGACCTGAAAATACTGTCACTTCATCTAAGCCTGTTTATTATGGTGATCAAGGGTTTGATGATGAGGATCCTGCACCTTGGACTCCTAATGCAGTCATTAAGTCAACTTTTAAACCATCAGAAGTTTCACAAACTTCCGATTCAAGAACTGCTGATGTACAAACTCAAACATCTGATTCAGCTCCTACAACTACTGAAGATGTTCAAACAGCTGAACCAGATATTAGAAACCTCAGTGGTTTATTTGAATAAGTACAAGAGTCACCTACACCTGTCAGTGGTTTACAACAACTGATTGAACACAAAGATCATCCATTGGATCAAATTATGGGTGATATTGCATTAGGGGTTCTCACAAGAAACCAGCTTTCCAACTTTTGCTTTTTCTCAACATTCATTTCTCAGTTGGAACCTAAGAAGTATCAAGAAGCCCTCAAAGATAACAATTGGTTTCAAGCATTGCAAGAAGAGTTGCTCTAATTCAGGAAGGAACAGGTCTGGGAAATTTGTCCCTTACCACCAAACAAGCTACCAATTGGCACAAGATGGGTTTTTAGAAATAACAAGATGAAGCTTGTATGATTATTAAGAATAAGGCAAGACTGGTGGTACAAGGTTATTCTCAAGAAGAGGGAATTGACTATAATGAAACCTTTGCTCCAGTTGCAAGACTTGAAGCCATCAGGTTATTTTTGGCTTATGCAATTTCCAACAAAATTAAAGTTTTTCAAATGGATGTCAAGAGTGCATTTTTGTATGGAAAAATTAAAGAGGGAGTGTATGTCTGTCAGCCACCTGGGTTTGAGGAACCTTCTCATCCTGAGTCAGTGTACAAACTTGACAAGGCTCTTTATGGGCTAAAATAGGCTCCTAGAGCCTGGTATGAAACACTTTCAAATTTTTTACTCAAAAATCACTTTACAAGAGGCTCCTTTGATAAAACTCTTTTCATAAAACATGTTGGAAATCATGTCTTACTTGTTCAAATTTATGTTGATGATATCATATTTGGTTCAACTAACAAAAAATTGTGTGATGAATTCAAGAAACTCATGCAATCAAAATTTGAGATGAGTACAATGGGAGAACTGCAGTACTTTTTAGGACTGCAAATTAAACAACAAACAAATGGAACTTTTATACATCAATCTAAATATGTTAAAGAATTATTAAACAAATTTTCTTTATAAGACTGTAAATCATGTTCCACTCCCATGACACCAACCACACAAGTTGAACCAGATGATCAAGGAAAACAGGTTGATCAAACCATATATAGATGTATGATAGGTTCCCTTCTGTATCTAACTGCTTCTAAACCAGATATTATGTTTTCAACATGTGTTTGTACTAGATATCAATCAGCTCCTAGGGAATCACACCTCATTGCAGTCAAAAGAATTTTCAGATATCTGAAAGGAACTCCTACACTTGGAATTTGGTATCCTGCTTCAAGCAATACCAAGTTAACAGCTTTTTCAGATAGTGGACTATGCAGGGTGCAAATGTCAAGAAAATCAACATCTGGTGGTTGTCAATTCTTGGGAAACTGTCTATTGTCTTCGCAGTCAAAGAAGCAAACATCTGTGGCAACTTCAACTGCTGAAGCTGAATATATTGCAGCTGCAAGTTGTACATCATAGATACAATGGCTCCAATATCAACTTCTTGATTATGGAATCAAAGAGACCAAGACCCCATTGCTTGTAGACAGTAAATCTGCCATTAGCATAATTCAAAATCTTGTTTAGTTTTCAAAAACTAAACATATTGAAATCAGGTATCATTTCATAAGGGATTGCTATGAAAAAAACAAGATTGAAGTGAAGCATGTGACAACAGCTAATCATATAGCTGACATATTCACTAAACCCCTTGACACATCAACATTTCAGAAGTTAGTATCCATGCTTGGGATGCTAAATTTGTAAGTGTTTTTCATTTTCCTGCACATATTTTTTCTTTCACTTACATTGTCTGTCATAAAACTTCTGAAAAACAAAAAGAGAGAAACTACTGATGTACAAAAACATCAGTATGGGGATATTTTCTGAAACATGATTAACTTCTGATAAAATAAGCTTCATAAGTTATGAATAAAGTGTTTATAAATGTTCTCATTAGTTGTTAACAAACTACTAAAGTGAAAATGAGAACTAGTGATGAAAATTGTTCTTCATCAGCAGTTTTGTCAATAAGGGTAAATCAGACATTTCCCACTTCAGAAGTTTGACCTAGGGCAGTTATAAACATCTGATAAACACCTTTTCCATCACTTATCCTTTCAAAAAGCAAAATTCTCTCCTTCTCTCTCATAAACACTCTCAAACCCTCCCCTGCAAAACAAACAAAAACACTGTTCGATCCACACACACATGTCATTCCCCATCTGAACTTTTCTCTGGGCTAAAAGAGACAATCCCATCTGAACATGTCATTCCCCAACAACCACATCAAATAGGGGAAATACCATCAGACATGGATGTGGATTTCATTAGCCCTATCCCAAGAGATGAGGATGAACCAAGGTTTCTAAACCCAAACTTAGAGACTTTAGGTACATTTGAGGCTGCTACTACTCATTTACCATCCAGTGGTGGATCTAAGGAAAGAATTAACATTGCTAAGACCTCATTTGTGGCAACTACTGATGAAGGCTTTATGCCTGGGGTAGGAAATCCTCAGAACCAAGACAAAGAGGTTCATGAGACAACTGGGTTGGGCCTAGCTCATGATACAACTGATGATGTCCTCACTGAGGATATCACCACGGATTCAGATGATTCTATTGATTTGGATGATGATTCAAACTCCACAGAACATGAATTGACGGCTACTAGTGAAGGTCCCGAATCTGATATCTCTAAGCTCAAAGAGCTGGTCACAAAAGATCAGGTTAAAGACCACTTGAACCCCGATTCCCCTAAAGTGGCATCTTCAGTACACTCTGAAGATCACCCAAAAACACCCCCTACACTAAAAATGCCTACCCAATTCCTTGGGTCATCAAGCATAGATTTGAACCACTTATGCAGCCCAGATGGTCCCCTATACCAGATGATGAACACCCTCATATCTAATCACCTCAAATCCTTCACAACTACTTAGGAGTTGAAGACCAAAAATCAATTTGAGGTGATCAACAAAAAACTCAGTGAGTTGTCAAAGAAAATTGACAACAACACAAGACAGCTTGCCAAGTTATCTGGTAGAACTTCTCAACCTATCAGGTTTTCAGAAGTGGATGATGCCAAAAAGTGGGAAAAGATTAAGGAACCAAGAGAGTCACTGGAAGCCAGGATAAAGGCAAAAGTGTCTCTACAACAACAACAAGAGGAGGAGGAGGCCCAAAAAAAAATTAGAAGATCAAGATAGGCTCCTACCTGAAAGTGAAGTTGCAGCTGAAACATCCAAGGCCTCAATGAAGAAACTTCTGAAGACTCTGAAAGTACTGAAGAGAATCCTCCAGTAGTTGATACTTCCATCAACCCTTCAGTAGTTAACACTTCCAACATTCCATTTAGAGAGCCTTTTATGGCAACTGAAGACATTCCAACTCCAATTCCAAGGCCTGCAACCACTCAAATGCCTGTATTAAACCCTGCTCCCATCTCAATGTCAAAAGAATTACTGGAGAAGAGTTTACTTGCAGCACAGAAGAAAGCCAAGGAAGATGAGATCTGGAACAACCTAGAAGCAAGGGGTGATTTGAGCTACAATGACAAACTTAAATTATATGAAGAAGAGTTGAATAAGGAAGCTGCACTTGAAAGAGTTGCTGAGGAAGACAAAAGACAACAACTGATATCTTACATTATCAAGAACAGCAAAACCAAGGCTTATTCACTCAAAGGGCTCTCCATGGATGAGCTTACAAGAAGAGCTCAACTTGTTGCTGACAAAATTGCCACTGAAAAAGACAGAAAGGCAAAGAGAGCTGAAGTTATAGATGAATTGGTAGCCAATAGATTTGGTTCATAAGCCTTAGTGTCAAAATGGAGAGAAGACACATTATTTGACACCTACAAAAGATTCAAGGCTGATAAGGCTGCAAATCCAGAGAAGTACAAAACTTCTGAAGTGTCAACTTCAATAGTTAAAACTTCTAGTGCTAAGCAATCAACATCAAAGCCTACTACCAAGAAGAAGCAAGAGGAGATCACAAAGACTGATTTCAAGATGGTATTGCTTGAAGGAAATACAGTAGTTCAAGGAGACTTTGTGATTGAAGAGAAGCCTCTGCTGACACAATTCAAGGATCCTTTAACATTTGCTTACCAAATACAGAAGACAATAACTGATAAACTGCACACTAAGGTAATCACCGAACATCATTTACCTACCTTTGATATACCTAATGTGGTGCAAACAGAAGAAGGAAGAGAATCCCACCTGAGGGTCACTGAAGTAGAAAACATCCCTCACTCAGGAACATCCCAGAGAACCAGCATGGTCCCTTACACTTTAGACTTTGACCAATCTAAAGTTCTGATAATGAAATGGTCATTTACTAATTCCAACTCAGTATTGGTCACAAGGAGAGATCGTTCAAGAAAGGCCTTCAAATCTATGGAAGAACTGAAAAAGCTATCTACACAAGACTTGCTCACAATCCAACATCTTGAACCTGAACAAGGATCTCTCACAAATGAACAACTAAACCAACTCAAGACTTCCATGTTCAGAGAAATATGGAAGATACTTGATGGCAGGAAAAGACAATAAAGGATTAGATAAGGTTTTGGCTTCATCAATCCAGGGGGAGATTGTAAGGACAAAAAGGATTGAAGAAACCTCTTTTGCTAACCTTAGTCTAATTCCTATTTCTGCCAAGATATGCTAAGTATGAAACTACTGAAGAAAGAAGAAGAAACTGCTTAAGAATGATTCAACAAGTACTGAAGAGTAAAGATCAGAAGTTCTAAAGTCAAACCAGACAAGTCAACTTAAGAACTACTGAAGACAAACTACTCATCAGCAGTTGTAACAGAATCTTTCCACCGCCCTTATGTTTTAGTAGTTTAGTATTATAACATTACTTTATCTTTTTGTACAAGTTCCAAGACTACAGCCTGTTGCAGTCTTGCTTTTGTAACAAGGTTCATGTATCTGTTCCTTTATAAATCGATGGGTTAATCCCATTATTTTAGAGATCGATTTTAATTAAACCTGAAATCCTTCAAAGGTTTTACTTATAATACCATTTCATAATCTGAGAATCTCTTTGCATATTTATTATCATATACATTCAATTGCTTAGATTCTCATTAACTGTCTTTAGTTCATTACATCCAGGGGAGTAATAACTCCTGTTGAAAGTGAAACTTTACAACTTATTCCGCTATGCAAACTGCTTTGATTAACGTGAAAACACATAAGTGTTCATAAGCAAACAACTGTTAAAGAGCTAACTGATCCAACAGTTTTCTATAGAGGTGGTCAAAAGAAAGGCTCCAACAAAACTAATTGAAGCTTATGTAAAATGTTCTTATCGAAAATGATGGTTGTTGTTCAACGATCTAATGAATAGGTAATTATAAAGAAATGGGTAGCTTCTTGGTCAGACTCCTAATCCGCTCGAGCAGTATCGTTTATGCTTATATATAGGGTGTACCGTAACTAACCTACAACACTCCCGATACTTTGGACTCGTACTGGTTGTCTACCAACAGCCTAAATAGAATTACACACCACCCTCATGTACCTGTAAATCCATGATTGCGTTCCGGATCGTAATCATCGATTTACCTTACACTAGGGTGTTATGCTTTTCCATAACCCTAACGAGAAACAAATGTGTGCAACCAAAATATGTTAAGTAATCAATACTGCAATGAAATAATGACATGGTTAGAGGTCCTTCACCTTTCGGGTTCACCTTCAACCGGTAAATTTCTATACACATCGTTGGGCTTTAAACACCCATATAGATAAATCCGAGAATTTCACCGTTCCCCTAGGGTTGGAGTATTCTAACCCGAGTCGTACGTGGGCACTGGCTTAGGTCTCATCCGAGTTATCAACTAGTATGTTCATTGGCCATGATGATAAAAAAAAATAATGTAAAGTATAACAGGGTCTTGCTCAAAACAAGAAAGAAACTATGCATACCAACTATGCGTTCAGGTAAGTATATAAGTATAGCATAAAATTTCGATTGAAAGAATAGTATAATATAAATCGAGTAAATCGCACAATTGCACAAAATGAAAGTAAACGAGTTGAATTATTGCTCAAAGTCAGTGTTGTAAGAATAACTACTAATAATTAGTGCAAGAATAATTGCAAACAACGCGTGAGAATAACCACCAATAAAAGAATAACATGGGAATAAGATAGTGTGCGAACATAACTATAAATAAAATGGGGTAAGAAATAAAATTTACTGCAAATAAGAGCGCATGGGACAGATGTATTGCCTACTGACATGCGAGTTAAAATTTAGTAATTTTGCATACACGCGCTATACGATAAAAGACATTTAGCAACAATCCGATGAGATATGTCCAATGTTTTGTTAGACCAAAAGTTTTGCGACTGAAAGAGTGTAAGTGCACGGAATGTGACTATCGCCTTTGGATTGTCTTTATAGCGTTATTTGTAAGTTTTGATGTTGATAAATGTCTTGTTCGACCTATCGTGATGTCGAAGGTAGCTTTTATACGGAGAAGGAAGCTTATGGAGAAGTTCAGTTTGATTCGAGCTATGCTGATGGTCGAAGATCTCATTCGCCCTTATCGAGAGGTCGAATGTCAAGCAGTGAAATACTTTAAGTTTTATTTTGATGTGAGAAGTTGGTCATTTGGAGTCTAGTGTTTTGTGTGTGTTCTCTCTGGGTTCTGAAAAGTTTTGTTAAAGGTTTATTTCATTGTAAAAACTTCAAAAAGGTTTGATATTGCTTGTCACTCATCCTGGGTATGGAACTGCACTTTGTTTCCACGCAAGCAGCCTTTGGCTTAGGTTTGTCACCCTTCCTTCCTGCTACCAGTCCGGATAACTCACCAACTTGAAACATATTTCTTGCTTATGTTCGTTTCTTCCACAAAAGGTACATAGCTTTTTCTCTTTTCCTTCCTTCACTTGTCTGATAGTATTCCTTTCCTTTGTCTGCCATGTTTCTGAAACGCCTTAAAATTGCTAACTCGGGTGTGCTCCTATTCTCACCGGATATCGTCCAGTATCTTTCATCTCCGCTACCAAGTGATAGGCGGCTCCCAATGTCGGAACAGGTTTAGTCGCCAGGATTTGAGTTCGAATGACATTGAAATCATTGTCCAAACCCATTAGGAACTCGTATAACCGCTCATTCTAAATGTGTTAAATGATTTTCTTACCGAGTTCACAGGAACACCGCGGAAAGGAATAGATTGATTGCGACTCGTCTTACAAGTATCTCAGGTGTAGTAAGTGGAAACGCTTGCGCCATCCTGATGGGTTGTAGCAATTTTCTGTTTCAACTCATAAGCCCTTGGTGCACTTTCTTTACCAAAGCTTCGCTAAAATCCGTCCACATCTCCAAGGTTGTTGTTGCATGTTTAATGCTGTCACGAATGGTTTTTTCCATGACTGTGGTAGGCCATCCTTTTATCATGGCATCACATCTCATCCATTGCTTGTAATCCGAAGAGATGATATTTGGTTTTTTAGGGTTCCATCAACAAAATCTATCTTGTTTTTGATGAAAAGGAAATTGGACATCTCTTGCGCCCAATCCATATAATTTCCATCGGTTAGAATTTAATTGACATGTAGTTGTTTGGGAAATCTAAGGGGTGAAGATAGTATGGTTATGATGCGTCAATCGAACCATTACTGGAACTATCTTCGGCTTGTTGTTTTTGTAATGAGGGTTCTGAAACCGCTCTGATACCATCTTGAATTCGATGGTAAAGAGAATTGTAGGTTTTTTTTATTGATTTAATAAGAATGAATACAAAGATGCATGGACATAAATAGACAATAGAGATTAAGAAAACAAGGGGTTGTTTAGTTCAATTAAGAGGGTACCTCTGAATCGGGCAACACTAAGGGGCTATTTGGTAAGCCTCTTAATAAGGCTCTGAACCATTCAATGCTAAATGATTTAGCATTCAACGCGTTTGTTTCAGCTTCCGAATGGAATGGTTAAGGCTAAACCATTAACATTTGGGATGTTGTTGAACCATTAAGCACTGAACTATGCTGAATCTTAATGAGACTCTCCTACCAATGTGGGACAATAAAACTAACCATTAAGAGATCCAACTTAATAATTCAGCACTTATCCAACAAAACAGCCCCTAAGGAAACTAAATAACTAGAAATAAGGAGAAGATACGGGAGAATAAAACCTAATAATAGCAGCAATAACATCACTAAACTAAGTAAACAATAAACAAATATATGTTTTTGGATGAATGCTTGATGGAACAAATTATGCTTTGTTTCTTATTCAAACGTATATTCTCTGTTTAATATTCATTTTCACTGCTAAATATGATTAAAATTGTCGTTTTCTCATATTATAGTACATTAATTTCTATATTACATCATAACACACATTTTATCACTTTATATTATATTTGTCTATCCTAGAAGCTTGTGAGAGATAACCTGGTAAAAAAAAATATAACTATATCATATTTAAGTTAAAGAAATTGCTCATTTTTACTTTTGTTAAAGTAGTATTAGCACATGAGAAGTTTATAAACGTTTATAAATCGTGACGATAATTGTTTGAAAATCAACAATAATTTTAAAGGATTATACAGTATGTTTTACAAAATTCTACCACTTAAACTTTTTGAAATATATAAACTTACATTTTTATTTTCGCATAGTATTGTATAGTCTGGAAAGATATAGTATAGTGTAGAAATATATAGTCAATGATAGAAGCATCAATAAAATGTAAATTATTTATAAATATGTATGAATGGGTAAATGATAAAAGCATCAATAGAATATGAATTTTAAATATATGTATAGGGTTAATGATAAAAGCATGCCATTGCTTTTGTTATCATATCTTTGGCCTTGAAAAGCAAAACATTTCGGTGTAAAACAATATACTTAAAGCTAAAGAAAACAATCAACGCTGTGCAATCAATGGCTTTGGCTAGGTAGGGCTTCACAATTGCACTTGAATATATCACGATTTTTAAAATATCTGGTAACAAAATTAATTTCAAAGGAAAGATAATAAAAGTTTGTTTTTATTTATTTATTTATTTTTTAAAAAGGATACGGTATCCGAACATCTATTCACAGCGTGTGGCCTTGTGGCTCTGAGGAAGGTTGGGAAGGAAATGGTTAAGTACCTGGGGGACTTTCAATTTGGGGTGGGGACTCCCAATGGGGCAGAGGTAGTGCTTCACAACGCGAATAGGTTCTTAAGCTCCTTTCATGCGGATGGGTCTTTGGTTAAGCTTACTGTGGATTTTTCGAATGCATTTAATATGATCGACCGCACTGCCCTTTTTCGAAAGGTTCATCAACATTACCCGTCTATCTATTTATGGGTCCAGTTCTTATATGCCCAACCAGCTAGGTTGTATGTTAGTAATGATTGTATAGGGGCTACTGCGGGGGTTCAACAAGGGGATGCTTTAGGTCCCCTCCTTTTCGCCCTTGCTTTACACCCTATGGTTCTTCAGGTATAAGAAAATTGTTAACTCACATTTCATGCATGCTACCTGGACGATGGGATGATTATTGGTGATGCCACCAAAGTTACTAAAGCCTTAGACATTATCCGGATGGAGGGGCCATCCTTGGGGCTTTAGCTTAATATTAAGAAAACTGAGGTATTTTGGCCGTCTTTTAATGGGGTGAAACTTAAGAACGGGCTTTTTCTCAGTGGGATTGGTAGGCCAGAAAAAGGGGTGAAACTCCTCGGAGGGGCTGCTAGCCGTAACTCTTACTTTATCCGCGAATTGGCAACGCGAAGAGCATCGCGCGCGGTTCAACTTATGAAACTCTTGCCCTGCCTTAGGGATACCCAGAGTGAACTCCTCTTGCACAGGTCTTGTATGGGGGTTGCTAAGTTGCTTTTTGGGTTACGGACCTGCCAACCCTCTATGATTGATGAAGATATGTCATGCTTTGATAAGGGCCTAAGGGAAGCCGTTGAAGATATAGTGGTATTGGGGGGGGCATTCTTTGGTGACCTACAATGGCGGATGGCATCTATGCCGATGCGTTTGGGAGGATTAGGGCTCCTCTCCGCGAAGGATGTCGGGATGTATGTGTTTGTGGCGTCGCGAGCTCAGTCTTGGAACCTTAAAGACTACATCCTACGAAATAGCGGGGTTGTCGGCGTGGAATTCGACTACAAGCAGGCCCTTGAAAGGCTAAATGACTATTTCCCAGATTTTGATATTGGTGGTTTTTCTAACAAGGACACCCCCCCCCCCCCTCAAAGCCTCCAAAAACTTTGGCGAATGTCCTGTTTGGCAAAATCCCTCAGAGCCTAGGTGAAGTTTTTGAAATTCCGCCGCCATAGGGCAGTTATTGAATGCTTGCAAGGCCCCCACGCCCAAGATTTCCTAACTGTTATCCTGATCGAAGGTCTGGGACAGAGCATGTCCGCTATTGAATACAGGTCCATTCTTAAATATCGTTTGATGATCCCCATATACCAGGAGGATGAAATTCGTCCGATTTGTCGTAAGGCCTGCCTAGATGATTACGGGGAACATACCGTTCACTGCAAGGAGTTACCCGAGTTCAAATATCGACATGATTGGGTTTGAGACATTCTGTGGGACATCTTAAGACGTGTTGGGATCTCAACCAAGAAGGAGGCCCCTGTGAACTTCCTCTCAGATCACGCAGAAGAGAGATCCACCTTGTGTCCAACAGATCTCCTTGCCTTTGGTTGGGCGGGGGAAGCATACTTGTGTTGACCTAATAGGTGTATCTCCTCTAATCTAGTTGGGTTAAGGGATAGTGGGTTTGTAGTAGGGCAAGCGGTGCGGAAAGCAAAGGCGAAGAATGTAGAAAAGCATGCTAAAGCTTGCGAGAAGAACTAACATGTTTTCGTACCCCTAGCTTTTGATACATTTGGCTCATTGGTACTAGAGACTACCGGTTTCCAGATACTCAACAAGATCTGCAATAGAGATCGCATGAGGCGGCCACTGAATTCTAAGCCAAGCTAATGTGTTCCACCAAACCGCTTTCGCCCACAAGCACCCAAAAAAGGCATGATTGACATCCTAGCCGCATCTAGAACAAAGGAGGTCAGGCAGGACTGTAACATCACACATATTTTCTTTATATATATATATATATATATATATATAATTCCATCGTTTATTCATCCGATTCATGTTTACAGTATCTTTACCATCCATTTTGTTAATTTTTTTTTATTTAAATAATGACGTATAATCAATATTAAATTGGATTGTATTAAAAATTCTGATTTAAAAACGTTAAAAAAAATGTTTGCCCGTGCCAGGATTCGAACCCGAGTCCCTGGCGGGCTAAACCTTAACCACACCACACAAACCACTACACCATTTGGTGTTTTGTGATGTTAATTAAAACCAATTAAACTTAAACCCTTTCAAGGTCCCTTAGTCAAACCTGAAAAGTCAAACGTAGTCTCCTAGTCAAGTCAAGTCAAAGTGTTAGTAAATATGGTCTCCTAGTCAAGTCAAAGTGTTAGTAAATATGGTCTTCTAGTCAAGTCAAAGTTGTTCCTAAATTCTAGGCTAGTCAAAGTAGCCCCTAATTACAACTCCAAATTTTACACTATAAATACACTAGCCTACCATTCAACTCTTTGTACCATTCAAAAAAAAAAAACATTATTATCCCATCTCCCATATACTAAAGTTTTCATCCGTCATTATCTCCTCTAGCTAGTTTCGAGTTTTCCAAGGCATTATTACTAAGTGTTTGCACGCTCAATAAAACGCACAAACTCATTATACACCTAAGGTGAGCTTACATAGCCCCTTTTTCTGTTTTACATTTTGGGGTGAAACTTGTTTAAACATTTTATACACTATCATTTACTCATTCTTACATTGTTGAAACTTGTGATTCAATTACACTATCATTTACTCATTCTATCATTTGACTGTAACAAAAAGACACAGTACAATCATTAACATTGATCAAGCCGCCTGTTTAGATTATAGCGCTATAGGTCTGACAAACCCATCCCCCCCCCTACATAAATTCAGGGATAATCGATAACAGTTGCACTTTTACTAACTTGCGAGTTAGGTCTCAGTTGACACAAGGTTTGATTGTACAAAAGACGCATTGTTACATATCGGACTCATATTCTATCATTACTCATTATTATACTTCAATCATGATTGCTATACAACATATTGTTTTCAATTATATGCAAAACCTATGTATTCTCACCAACTATTTATAGTTGACCCCCCCCCCCCCCTCCCCATCTTTCCAACTCAACATGTTTCAGGTTTTTACGTGCTTTTGGAAGTTGTACAAGTCTTGGATCACATAGGAGCTTTGGATATAGTTTATGTAAATCAAGTAGATGTAATTATTAAATTGTATGACAAATTGTAAATTGTTTAGTAAAATTCAACTTCCATTTAGTACCATGAGCTATTGAACAATCATCACTACGTGACACCTCGATGTTTCCGCCATCGGTTGGGGTGTTACACCACCTTTCCTTCAATCGCCCTCCAAAGAAAATAATTCGCTTTTAGCAGCGCCCATGAATTCCAAAAAAACTTATGACTCGGCTGCAGAAGAGAATCAGCTGCTGCAATTTCCGAATGCACAGCTTTAACAGAAAATTCCTGGTCTGAGTTGCTGCCCCAAAACCAAAAATCTAGATGCTCATTCAAACTGACATGGTACAGACGCGAAGACAGGTCTGCCAGCTGCTCCGAAAGCAGCGGCCCCAGCGGCTCCCGAACCCAATTCCAGATCACCAACCCATTCGGCCCAGAACTATTAAGAATATCACCAGCCTTAATGTCTTTATTGGCTGCCAGCTTGTATAAATCAGGATACAGAGTAGAAAGGGGGCGTCCGAAATCCAAGGGTCCTTCCAGAATCGCGTTTTGACCCCATTGCCCAGCTTCACCTTAAGATTAGCCTTTAGCTCGATACCTCTGCAAAGAAGGCTGCCCTCCACATTCCCTAAACTCTCCAATACTACATCCTAAATCAATTCTACTTAGAGATCCGGTAAAAGCTTTACTTCTTCATTTATCTACTATGTGCATTCCAACGTCCATCTTTTCCACTTAACTTGGTCAAGCATGATCTTTTACCACTTATTTAGTTGGCTAACTAAAACAAACTAAATACTAATTATTAAAACCAAATAACAAAAAGTTAAGTCAAGATTAAATCCAACAAAGGATAGAGTGTGTAGTATTGTGTCTTTTTCTTATTTTCATCATTGTCAGTGGCGGATCCAGGATTGTTTTTTACGGGGTGCGATCGGAAGGCTTTGGGTGCGATCGGGGGCTTTTTCCATACTTTTAAGAGGTACAATTGGGATTTTCGACTATTAAATACACTCATTTTTTTTTTCAAGGTGTGCGGCCGGACACCTTGGGTTGTACTAGGCTACGCCCCTGATCATTGTGCCATTTTCGTTATTCATTGTGTCTTTTTCGTGATTCATTGTGTCTTTTTTCTTCAGCATTGTGTTATATTTTTTGGTATTGTGGTATATTTTGTGGCTTATTGTGTCATATTTCGTGATCTATTATATTTTTTGTATTATCCGTACCCTTTTCATTTTTGTTACACTGTATAGAATAACTTACCGGCCTACTTACGATAGTGTATTAGTGTATACTGTGAATTCAAAACTTTTAATTGAAGTCATGTGTTGCACTTTTTTATTAAATCTTTTAAAATAAGAAACACGTATTTTTTTTCGAAGATATGATAATAATACAACAACCTGTTTTCCACTTGTGTGCTAACTTTAAAACCAAAATAAAACCCCTCACTTTACTATACCACCATTCACAATTTTCTATCTAGATTGTGAATAACCCTATGATGGAACCATCTGAGGAGGAAGCATTGTTCCGATCTCAACAATACACAACTCTATACTTTGTCCAAAGTCCGACCACAACCGTGTCATTTCACTCTCCTACCACCCAACGTCGCCTCACTCTCTCCCATTACTCCTCATCTCGTGGATCAACCAACTCCTTGCATGATCACAAGAAGATATCTAACTATGGTCCTATAGAGAGCCCTGATCATGGTGGTGGAGTGGTGGTGAAACGTGGTGAAAAGTGTGGTACTGATTTTGGTGGTGGAGGGAATGTGCATGGTGGTGATGGTGTGGAGAGTGAGGAGGAAGTAGAGGAAGAGAAACGTGGGATGGGAAAGAAGATGACGGATTTCGTGTCGTTTTCGCGTTCTGATCCTTGTGTGTGGATACTATTTCAGATATGTTTAAGGCTGATTGTGAGCTTTGGAGTTGCATTGTTGTTCTTCTATCTTATTACTAAGCCTCCTTCTCCCATTATCTCTCTTAAGGTCACATCTCTCTCTCTCTCTCTCTCTCATAAGTAAAATTTGAATTCGAGGTTTTATATAAGACGATTTTTAACCTAAGTAAATGCTTGTTGGAATAAAAAAATTTAGTTTTTCTACATCTGTTTTTACTAAAAGAATATTACAAAGCAAAACTATACAATTCACAATAAATACATATTACTTGATGAATTATAAATGTAAGGAGTTGTTTGGTAAGCCTCTTAATGAAGCTCTGAACCATTCAGCGTTGAATGATTCAACATTCAGCGCATTTGTTTCAGTTTCTGAATGGAATTGTTAAGGTTGAACCATTAACATTTGGGATGTTGCTGAACCATTAAGCACTGAACTATTAATCAGTGAACTAGGCTGAACCTTAATAAAACTCTCATACCAATGTGGAACAAGAAAATTAACTATTAAGAGGTCTCACTTAATGATTCATCACTTAACCATTCAGACCTCTTAACTAATAAGATATCTTAATGATTCAACAATTAATCAACAAACAGCCCCATAATCAAATGTAAATAACTTGATTTATGATATATATGAGAAAATATGTGAATGTTTCCGTTATGATCACCATGTTCCACTCAACCTCTTTGGGGTTTAAAGGATGTATAATAATCGAGGTTATTTTCCAAAAGGAAAAAAAAAAAGGACATTTATATGATGACATATATTATTGTATAAGATTTCGAAAGACTAAAGAAAATGAAATAGTTGAACTGCACTAGTCAAATCCTATGTGATAGAAAACTTTATTTTATTTTTTTATATAACCATAAAAAAAATTGAAACTCCGATGTATGAGTGACCAAAAAGCTGAAAACACTTTCATTAGTTATGTGGGTCGCGTGACATGATCTTCAAATCCAACCTGGAGATCTTTCAGAATTTTAGGTGTTTTAAACATTGTTTTTCATATTCACATCCAGCGGCTATCATGACATGCGTGTGTGAAACATTATCAATCATATTCTTTTACTATTTTTAATGGTCGGAACTAGTGGTTGTTTCGCCCATGCTTTGCGGAGGGAAGAGTGATTTTTAATAAAACTAAAATGAAAACATATACGCAATTATGGGGGTGTTTGGGATTAATTATTCAAAACAGATTATGCGTTTTGGAAAAGCAGTGGTGGAGCTGCTTATAGATTATTGCGTTTTGGTAGTCTAAAAAACTGATTATCTACATTTTCAAAACTCAATCCAAACACTAAAAACTGATTACCTGCGTTTTCAAAATGCAATAATCTAAAAATCAGATTCAGAACGCAATCACAAACACCCTCTATATATCAACCATGTATATTACTAACTCACTAATTACCCCGTAACCCATATTAAAAAAAAACTTTTACCTTATTAGCTGAATGGTTAAGAGTTCAATGGAACCATTCAGATATCTTTTTTTTAAATGAACAAACACTCTTAATGCTAAATAATTAAGAGCCGAATAATTAAGAGATTCATTAAAAGGCTAATAAACCCCCTTTTATTATGGTTTCTAAACACCAACAATATAACTTAACCTTAAAAGCAGAAGCAAATGGTGCATAATGGTAATACAGAATTTACATCACCCACACTACAAGAAAATTTGCCTTTACGCGATTGCCATAATTTAGTCACGGGTCTTACTTCATCACTACTCCCCAGATCTCCACGGCTCGCCGCTATTGCCCTTTTACCTTTAAAACCCGAGTCATTAGATCATTTATCAGATCAAAGGCCAATATACATTCAATGGTCCCACCTCGGATCCTCACCGTTAGTGGCGTTATCTGGCGGGTCGTCGCCAAAGGAAAAAGTTCTTGTAGTGCCACTTGAACATATGAGCAGACCATCAATTTCTAAGCACGCAACCCTATTAACATAACGCTACACACCCCTCCTTCACGTTAACACCTGTATTTAAAAAATCATCTAAAGTATCTAAAAAAGTTACAACTCAAATGTACATCTATGAGTGCTACTAATTGTCACACCCTTAAATTTCACTTGCGAGGTTTTACCGCGAGGCGCGTGACATACAGGATTCAAGTCAACTGTCACAATAAACGACAATTATATGATATGGAAACACGTAGTAAAAAAACCAAACCAAACAGTTTTAAAGTTTAGACAACCATAAATGAACCACAGCGAAAGCAAGTTAAAGTTTACAACCCATACTCAAAAGTAAGTAGTTCAAAGTATGAAAACAAAGTTTGACTATGCAAGACAAAATGAGACTCAGTGCAACTCCAGTGCGCCTAGCCTCGCTGCTACCTTAGATAGCTGAAAAAAATATGCAATGTTAGTCAAATCCTATAGTGTCGGTGAGTCACAGAGAAAAAGTTTGAAAAGTTTGTAAACCAGACCCAACAATCCTTACATCTATACCTGATGCTAGCTAGACATCGTTACATGATACTAAAGTGTCGTGAACCACTGCTGAATGTTAGAAATGCCTCAATACCCACCACCAGACATCACCCGGTGTCGTAAGTTAGATAGGACAAATATGCACCTGTCCGACTCCTAGTCGACCCGAGTGGCGCTTGCCGGGCCCAATAGATCTATTCACACTTTTCCCTCTATGTATCCACATATTAATGGATCACAAGTTAGAAGGACTTTAAGTGATGTAATGTCACTTAGTACCCATGTGATATAATGTAATATGTTGGTCTAAAAGTTCGTAAAGTTCGTACCGCGTGTTTCTCCCCCAAATATGAAAACAGTAAAATGTGGGAACGTGACACTCATCTTAATTGCGTTTTTCACATAAAATAGAATACTGACTTGTTATGGTAGTCCGACTGCTAGAAACCTACCATTGATAGCCTATTAATGTTTGACCGATGATAAGTTTGTAAAATAACCCTCAGTGTCCAAGACCTTGACTTTAAATGTTTGTAAAAGTGTCTAACGTTTGACACGACCGTACCAGACAAGACTCGACATCCCGTTGGTGACCCGACATCGCCGTGTTAGCCAAATACGAGTAAACAAGCAAGCATGTGTAGGTATTCGCCTTATACGAATAACAGTTTACAAGTTCATGCATATAGTTCACATAATGCACGTATACGTCATAACACGTGTTACAAGATTCCCTAGGCATGCCACGAGGCTTACAATATGTTCCTAGGTGTTAAATAATGTTTCGGGGTTCCAAAACGCACTTCCAGCATCAAAAAAACATGACTACGCATCAAAACACATGACTATACATCAAAACAGGTGGCTATGGTTCATAGTCGCCTCCCATACACACGACTATGAACCCTAGTCACCCCCAGACCAGGCGACTATGATTCATAGTCGCTTGCTCTGCAGCAGGGTGTCCGTTTTGCTCGCGAAACCCTCCATATCAAGTCGTAACAACCCCAATCAATCCCCAAACATTAAACAAACTATTTTCATCAAGAATCCCCCCCCAGAGAATCATCCGTTTATCGTGTTAATTGCAAATATATCCCAAAATGGATTTTATTATGGATATGTCACATCAATGCATGAAAACTTTACCCTAAATGGCAAATAATCAGATTTCATCACATCACATCCTAAATATCATCATTGTGTTGCTACATCATTATAGTATATACCCTAACAACAATCAATCATTACATCACCACATATAATCCTAAATCCCTCTAATGTCCTCAAACGGGTCAAAACTCATATTATCCACAAAACACCTCAAACATCCATCAAAACCTATGATATTCATCCTAAAAACAAATCCATATGATCAAAGTAACAAACACACAAGAATCCTCATGTTTAGACCATCAAAACCCGTTTCAAGTTTGTATTTTTCATTAAAGACTCATATAAAGGATTAGACATAGTTTAGTAGTGTTTTCAAAGGTGGGAACTTTATAAAATCAGGTCTGGACCTTTGGGGTTCAAAATAACGACTTAACAAGAGCTTAGGATGAATAACACACCTTAGATATTGCTTGGAAATGATGATTTAAGCATGGAATTGGTAGTTTTATGGCAAAAACAGGTTTCAGAGGTTAAGGATGGTGTGAGAGAGGTTTGGGGCGAATTACGGTTGCACAAATGATGTTTAACAAGTTAAGGGTGGTATTTATAGGTGTTTCTAGCTATTCCAAACCAGATAGGCGAGTATGACCTGCAACACAAGACAATGAACCGTAGTCGTGCTTATATCAGGCGACTATGGCCATAGTCCCCCCTTTTCTGGCGACTATGCTTCATAGTCGCCCACTGCAGAGCTGGTATGTTTTCGACACGTTATTTGCTAATTGAACACATTAATTCACATATCCACATATCAACAAGTCATATAATGATTGTAAAACACTTTACTCGATAATTAACACGCTCACATCAATTCCCCAACTCCCGGGACTCGAGACTCGCGTGTGTGTGTTTATACCCGGTGATCCTCCGAATCACCAACCCTTAGACATATGCGCATAACGGACTCCAGGTGATCCCCGAATCACCATAATGACTCTCGATGATTCCTCGAATGATCAAATCGACTCAAATAACCCAGTTAAGTATGTTTTAAGAACGTTTTGCTAAGGTAGACTTATAAGTTTGATAAAAGTTATTAACCTGACATTACCGAGTGTCATACCAATGAAATATTATTTCTTGATAGCAAACGGGTAATTCAGTAACCACCTTATCTAGATCAAAACAATCAAAGCATTAACAATGATTACAATTGTAATCAACATCGAAACCTCAAAAAAGTCATCGGCCAGTTTTCGATACCGATAGCAGTTGTGGAAACGACCATCATCTCCCGGTAATCGAAAGCAATCGATAGGATGGATGGTTGATCTTGTATAGAAAACAATGCATACCAGTCTTTTACTATAGGCATAAAGACTTATTTACAATAACTACACTCTCAACTTTTATAACATAATACAATACAATAGTAGAATAGACTATATATTAGAGTAGATTATATATTGTTATAATATTATTTATTGCTAGTAGGAAACACGCGCGATGACGGTGGGAGTGAAACTTTTCATTGAAGTACTTATTTCAAATTTGTATAGTATTTATTGTAGCATCATTATGGTGGATATACGTCATAAGCGTTACATATGTCTAATAACTAAAAAGATTTAACATTTAAATTGTAAAGTATTTCAAGAAACATTTGATAAAATAAAGTAACAAACGAAAGGAAAAATAATTATTAATAAACGTAAAAGTTGAAAAATAAAAGCTCAAGTGTGAACTACTTAAATCATGAGATCAATTTAGTCATACACGTTCCAAATCTGCATGATCTCATCCATATTCTCTGCTCACCATTCGTCATCAAGAGCGGCCACCAGGAATTCTTGTATATCTTCATGTTTGATGATCACATCTTTTGGTAAAGATGCGTTTCCTCCATCATATCCTATCTGAAGTGTCATCAAATACATCTTTTTTGTCGTTTTCATCAGAATTGTTTAGATCAATAAATTGACTCCATTTCCATTTAAAGAGCCTCTTGATTCTTTTCTTATTAGTTTCATGCATTTGATCCTTAAAATAAATTAAAAATATTTAATACACAAGTTAATAGAAGACGAAATAAATATTAATATTACCTCTTCACTAAATTCACGTTGAAAATCAGATTTGTAGGGACTAAACATTGCATCATAGCAAATAATCTCAACACTATTATCACCATTATGTTGCAATAAAACACATATAATATAATACATAAAATAACAACCACATTAATATAAAAAAGTAAACATTAATAAATACAACCCTAGACGCTACTTTAGATGCTTGTATGGCTACAATGTGTGTTCATTTTCGTATGTTTTTCATCTAAATGAATCTGCAAAACCAAGAAGTTAACATTTAAATGACTATGATATGTATAAAAAGGTATAATTAGTCAAATCGGATGAATGAAAACCATAAACTAACAAATAACCAACATTAGAAGCTTTAACCTTTGAATTCAGATTTAGATCCATGGGTAAGTATTTTAGCAAGTGAAATAGGTGTGCATTACTATGTATTTATAAGATAACTTTAGTATATTAGTAAATGGTTTATATTTTAAAATTCATGATTTTCTCACCCCCTTTAAATTAGGAAATTTTGTTTATCTTTGACTAAAGGGTAAAAAAATTATTGTGTTTTCTGTGAATACCGAATTCAGTACTTTTATCTTTTATTTTTTTAAACTTTGTTAAAAAGAACCCCTTCAAATTAAGGAGTTTTGGTGTTATTAATATATATGTTAATATTACATGGATATAATACGCATCATGTGTTTTCTGCCAAATTGATGCAACCTAGGTTTTAAAAGAAATTTACATACAGTTAATATCTACAATGCATTTTTACATTTTCTAAACTTAAATGTTTTAAAGTTTTATATATTTAGCAAATTATGTATATTTAAAAGTTTAATCAGATTTCTTTTAGTTAATTATATTTATGTGTATACCTATTAATATATGCATGCATACCCATATACATATGCACATATTGCTAATGTTGATTATTTAAAAAGACTACAATTGAATCTATCAATAACAAATGTGATAAAGCATTCTTAGAGCCTAGGCTGGTGTTGCAATATTGTTACTATGTGACAAATTATTTGTCTGTCAAAGCAAAAATGAACCATAATGTTTAAGCAACTTGCTAATATGTAGATTTTGTGGGCACTATATAGGTTTTTTGAATCGTTGCATTTGATTTATGTGAAATTTTCATTATTGGGCGAAACAATATTTAAAACCAAATTCAATTTAACGATTTTGAGTTTTACTTGATTATGAAATGATGTTAACAATACACATGTCTAAGTTCTTTAATTGCGTCCAAATTATGTTGATCTGTAATTCAAATTTCACATACATTTTGGTTTTCAATTCTAATGTCTATTCAATTTTTTAATATTTTCTCAGATAACGCTTTAGCTGCTTTATTTTTACTTCTACATTAATGGAATGTACCTTATAACAAATATTAGTTACATCTTTTAATAAAGTTTTAGCTATAAAGCATTTCATTGTAGGTGAAAATTGGATTCTTTCGATTAAACATGCAATGCGATAATTACTTGTACATAACACATTTATTTCTTGTACATTTCAATCTACACGTCGATATTGACTAAGACAAACATCGGAACGTCGACAAATATGAATATGTCGTCACAGTATTTTTTAATGTTTTTAAACATAATATTTTAAAAGTTATGATAGGATTAAAAAAAGAATTACAACTTTATAGTGGAGGGGAGGAAAGTGTAAGTACTAACTAAAAATGAGGGAATTAAAGTAACTAAACTGAGGTACTAAAGTGTAAAAGTGTTTAAATGACTATTTTACCCTCATTTTAGGATTGTTAATGAAAATAAAGCTCTTAACTTTCGGGTATCTTAAACTACCCACCCCTCATGCATTATAATATAGTATTAATATAATATAGGGAATTTGGATTTTAATAATTTAAACTACTCGAAATTGGCCGTTGGCACCACAAACTAAAAAATTGGTCATATATAACCTGTACTATTAACCTATTTGATTCTAGCACCCAATTTAGGTTAATTCACTAACCTAGTTAGTGTTTTGGCTTCAGTGGCACCCTCAATCTGACGTGGCACTCACAATCTAGTGTGGCATGCTGATGTGGCACCACCAATTTAACTAAGTTAGTGACTTAACTAAAATTGGGTGTTAGAATCCAATAGGTTAATAGTACAGGTTATATATGGGCATTTTTTAGTTTAGGGTGTCTACAGCCAATTTAAAATAGTTTAGGTTATTAAAATTCAATTCGTTATATTATATATTTGAACACTATTCAATAATTGAAATAAAGAAAGAATGAAAAACGTAGTTCTCAAGGAAGGATATTTAATTATGGTAAAGAGTTGAACCAATATAGAAAAACACACAAAAAATCGAAAAAAGAAAAGTGTCTGGACCGTTTGAAAATGGAGCCTGAATAATTGGTAAACCTTAGAAAACCCTACTTCCCGAACTTTTTTCTATTTGAAAATTTTAGGGCATGCAATATACATGTTTTTAAGAGTTTTGGGCAAAAAAAAATCAAAAAGTGTTGTTCGTTTTTTTAAATAAATAAGTTTTGCATCGTAACATATGTTAGCATATGTTTACACGGGTAACATATGCTATGATGCAAAACTTATTTATGCTTACCGAAGTAGGATGAGAAGTCATCTCCACCTTTTATTTTTTTTAATCAATAGCTAAGATGAAAGTGTACGAATAAAAGGATTGTAATGGTATTTTTGGAAAATGACTTATTTGTTGACTTTTTCTCTCTACATGCATATTCCCCGTCAATTTTTAAATGATCATAACTTTTTCAGACGACCTTATTTTTTAAGTACCATATTGCTGTATAATAAAACGTCAACTAAAAAACCTAAAAAAATGTGTTATATTTGTTTGTTGTATAACATTTTTGTGTTGTATTTTCTTGTGCTAGATTTTTAGGTAAAAATTTCTTGTGCTAAATTTTTTTGTACTATATCTTTTTATACTAGATTTTGTGTACTAAATTTTTTGTACTACTTTGTTTGTGCTAAAATTTTTCGTACTATATTTTTCTATACTACTTTTTTTTGTTGGATTTTTTATACTAATTTTTTTTATCCTATATTTATGTCTTGGATCTTGAGAAAATAAAAGGGTAGATGTCACACCCTCAAATTTTCACGTGTGGGGTTTTACCGTGAGGCGCGTGACACACCAGGATCCAAGTCAACTGTCACAATAGACGACAACTAAATGATATAAGACAACGTAAATTGCCCATTAAGTTTTCAAAAAATCTAATCATTGATGCGGAAGCGTAAACTTTATTACAACCGAAGTAAAACATAAGAGTCTGAAAGTACTAAAAGACGTGCAAGTGAATCCTAGACGCCGTGAGACTCCGTGCGCCCACCGATAGCTGCTACCTTAGCGACCTGAGAAAAACATGCTAAAGAACGTCAGCAAATAATGCCGGTGAGTTCACAGGTTTTTAAGTAAAAATGTTTCATGAACTTTTGAAAGACTATCATGATACAACCGACCGATGAAAATACTCGTTAAACATTTGAACTCCATAACGAACCTCCCAAACGAACCATCGCCCACCGCGGTTAACGAACTACCATCCCATGATCAACGAACTACTATATCATAGCTAACGAACTACCATCCCATGGTCAACAAACTACTATATCATAGCTAACGAACTACCATCCCATGGTCAACGAACTACTATATCATTGCTAACGAACTACCATCCCATGGTCAACGAACTACTATATCATAGCTAACGAACTACCACATAGTGGTTAACGAACTACCGCATCGCGGCTAACGAACTGCCACAACATAGGCCATATAATACTGAACATAAATGAATACTTTGAACCCAAATGAACACTCCCAAACGTAATGAATACTCCCAAAACGTAGTGAATGCATGAATACCCAAAAACATAGTTGACACGCCTTTTATGAAAACACATTTGACACACGTTTAAAGAACACAGCATGTTTTCTCCCCTGAAAATGTAAAACCAGTAAAAGAGTGGGGCCGTGAAACTCACCTTAGAATGCGTCCTCGATAAAATAGAAACCCGATACGTGTGTAATAGTCCCTACTAGTGACAACCTATCAATGAGTTTACATAAGTGTGATGACTACTAACCCGAAGGCTAATCACTCCCCAAATTGTCCAGACCTAACCGTGTATGTTGAAAACACGTTTAAACGTTAAACCGACCAAACTAGACAAAACCCGAGATCCCATTGGTGACCCGACATCCCACGTGTTAGCCACATACAAGATATCATGCAACATATGCAATTAAACACTTAGCATGCGCAAACATTCACCCTATCTAGCATAACGCCCAATTAATGCATAAACAAGTCCGAACACGTGTTACCAAGTTATTAGACATGTCACGGGGTTCCTAACATGTTCCTAAGTGTCAACCCATGTTTCGGGATGTCAAAATGCACCTATGACAGCAGTACACGCGATTAGGAATCAAACATGCAATTAGGAAGAGTCAACTGGTGATTAGGAGGAGCCAACAGGCGAGTAAAAGGCTAATCGCCTGATACATCAGGTGATTAGGTGGCTAATCGCCCCCGCAGCAGGCAATTGCAGCTCCCAATCGCCTGTTGCAGGTTCATGACGTGTTTTCGTGCGTTAAACCCTCCAAATCAGATCCGAAACATGTAAAATCACCCAATATCAAACCTAAACTATTAACCAACCCATTTCAAGCAAAACCCCCCAATTTATCATCATCCTAGCCGTCCCGAATGCAAGTGTTTTCTCAAAATAGCATAACCATCATGTAAACATCACATCATCATGCAAAACTTACCCTAAATAGCAAATATCCAGATTTCATCACATAATGACGTTGTCCGACGCTATCCTACCGTTCTAGCATCATTCTAGAGTAAACCCTAACCTCAAACAATCAATAAAACACAACATATCATCATTAATCCTTCATAATCATTCAAACGGGTCAAAACGCCTAATATCAATAATACACATCTATGAACCTTCAAACTCCTAGGTTAACATCATATCAACTCATTTAGATCAGAAACATATCAATAATACAAGAACAGCCATGTTTAAACGATAAAAATCCTATCTTGCATGAATACATCACATATAACAAGCATAGAGATTTGGGTTTGTTTAGAAACTGATTTTAATGAGTTTTCAAAGACACAAATGTTTAGAAATCAGGTCTGGACCTTTAGGGATCAAAACAATATCATTACAAAGGTTTGGGATGAAGAACACACCTTGAAATTGTAAGATTATGAGGTGTAAAGCTTGGAAATGTGATTTCTTGATCAAAAACGTGTTGCAGAGGTTGAATAAGGTGTGGGGTGGCTTTGGGGTGTATTAGGGTTTCACAAATGATGTTTTAAAACATAAGGGTGGTATTTATAGGCGTTTCTAGTCGTTTAGTACGCGTCAGGCGATTACGCAGCAGTACAGGCGATTAGGATTGCTAATCGCATGTACTACTAGCGATTGGAGCTCTAATCGCATGTACTACTAGCGATTGGAGCTCTAATCGCCTATAAATGTCCCCTAATCGCCTGACTTACTGGCAATTACGCGTAATCACCTATAATGTCATGCAATTACGCGTAATCACCTATAATGTCATGCAATTACGCGTAATCACCTATAATTTCATGCAATTACACGTAATAACCTATAATGTCATGCAATTACGTGTAATCACCTATAATGTCATGCAATTACACGTAATCACTATTTTAACACATATAAACATGTATTCACTTACCGACAAGTCATATAATGATTGTAAGCACATAATGCATGATAACTAACACGTTCCCATCCGTTCACCAATTCCCGGGACTCGAGATTTACGTGTGTGCGTTAAACCTGGCGATTCTACAAATCACTAATCCGTGTTCACATGGTTATGGACCGACTCCCAATGATCCCGTGGATCATTGTAACGACTCCCGATGATTCCCGAAACCATCATAACGACTCAACTGACCTAGTTAAGTATGTTTGAAAACGTTTTTCGCTAAGGTAGACTTATGTGTTTTATAAAATGTTAACCTAAACGTGCCGGGTGTCACAGTAGAAGTTTGTGTCTTTAAACCAAAATGCCCTTTAATCTAATTTTAATGGGTGTGTACATGTTATCTCCATAATCATTCTTAGGCTATATAAGGAAAACCCACTTTTTAGGGGATCTTTCCCATATATATATATATATATATATATATATATATATATATATATATATATATATATACTAGATTATCTCCCAAGTGCTTCCCATGATAGACAAATCTAATATGAAGTGACATAATGTGTGTACTGTAAAAGAATTATGTCGTTTTTCAGGATTTTTTTAAAAGATCAACACTCGATAACTCATAAAACCTGCACATGTTGCTCGGGTAAAGTCTATGTACAACTTTGTCACTTCCCCAAGACATTCTAAAGTTGTGATGTGAACCTGAAAAAAAAAACAACTAAATTGGGTTCAAATGATGTCATGATGATGATTGATTTAAGAGACATGCATGGTGAGATGATAAGCTATAGATTTATCCGATGTCTAAGAATCATATATTACATTTAACCAGCTTAGCAACCTTTGTAATCAATGTTCCTAACAACACCAATCAAAATACAAAAAAAAATAGATTTTTACCAAACTGACTGCATCTGTGAATATATATATATATATAGTTAGCGGGTTCTTATATGTAATAGTAGGTTCAAATGCATATATACTATCTTAACATTATTAGTGACTTGTCTAGATATGATTAATGAATTACCTAAACACATTGTGTTTTATTCTGCATGAACAAAAACACACTAAAAATCGTGTTTTTTTTCTTTTTTGTATAGCACTACGGTGCTCATTGTAAATGTAATAAAACACTCGTTAATTTGTTTTTTAAATGTCGTATATAAAAGTTACTAACGTTTAAAAATTGTGTGAAGGAGATAATGAAAAGATAAAAATATTAATTAACATATTTAAAATATTAAAATAATAGTTAATTGTTATTTTTTTAACGGCCAACGAAACGATCTCCGAGCCCTCGGGTACTTAGGCCAATTCTCCTGACGCGAACCCGCCTGCCGAGCCGCCTCAGACGCGTAGGAAACCCTTGGAATGGGAAAACCTTCGCCCCCGATTGGAGTCGAACCCGGGTGAAATACGTTCAAACTGTTCGTTGCAATGTCCATCAACCGGTTGAGCTGAGTAGTTAGTAGTTATATTTATTTATCAAAATATAATTAAAAAAAAAATTCTAGGGAAACCAAGGGGTGTAAAGGCCTCACATAGTACCATGTGTCACACCCCTATTCTTCTATATATATATATATGGGGAAGGTTTAATAGAAAATCTATAAAAGCCCTACTTCCCGAGCTTTTTTTTCTTTGAAAATTTCAGAGCATATAATATACATTTTTTAATAGTTTTGAGCCTAAAAAAAATAAAAAAAGCGGCAATCGTTTTTTTTAAATAAATAAATAAGTTTTGCAATATTACATATATATAGGGTTAGGATCAAATACACAGTGAAAGAAAAATAGGAAGTCGTAGGAAGGGTATCAAACGGGCTCTGATTGAACTCATTCAAGCGGCATTGGAACCGTTTTATCGAACCCTACAACGTGAGTTTTTAGGTCTTCGTTTTTTTGAGGTTTTAGCTTGTGGTTTTTAGAATATGCGTTATATCATTGTGCCTTTCATATACCATTGTGTCTTTTTCTTATTTTTATCATTGTGTCATTTTTTCAATTCATTGTGTCTTTTTTCTTCAGCATTGTGTTATATTTTTTGGCACTGTGTTATATTTTGTGGCTCATTGTGTCATATTTCATAATATATTGTGCTTTTTGTATCCTTCTCACCCTTCTCATTTTTATTACCTTGTGTAGAATAACTTGACCCCATATATGTAACAATACTTAGCTATATATTGGGTGGGGAGGGTTATCTTGAGAACACTAAATATCACGCGAATTGTGAGAACAAGCGAGAAAACCAATCAAAATCAATTTTTTTTCAATACAAACATCATTATAATTAAAATACAAAATTCAAAAATGAACTTTCTTTCCAAATAATTCATCTTTTCTTGCAAAAACACTTGAAAATTAACTTTCTACACATGTGTGAATGAAACAGTTTACACATATATAAACAGTAAATGTACACATTTGTAAAAGCAATTTATTTCCATATACATTTGAATTTTTACTCGTAAATTGTGTTTTTGAGATTGTATTTTATTAATAAAGATAAGTGTAAAAAGAAATTTTGAATTTGAATGGTTTTAGATGGTGTTCTCGCGGTTCGCACGAAATATATGTGTTCTCAAATTAACTTTCCCCTATATTGGGATTTCTCACAACACTTAACTATACATATATATATATATATATATATATATATATATATATATATTCACACATACCCTAATACAAAATTATAAAGATGTTTTGAGCAAATAATGATAATAACCAGAGTCAGTAATTGAGTATGATGGGTCGGTCAACAACCTGAGGCCCAAATATTGAAGGGGCTCGAAATTTAAAAAAAATATTTATATATTTAAAATTTTTCTAATATACTTAGCCTTTTTAATGCATTTTAAGTATTATTATATATATATATATATATATATATATATATATATATATTTATATATATATAGTATAAGGTTATATTGGAAACCCTTGTTATAGTGAAAGCTTTGGAAACTCTATCAAACTCTAACTTCCCGACTTTTTTTTTATGAAAATTTTAGGGTATGTAACATACATGATTTTAAGCATTTTGGGCCAAAAAAATCGAAAAGAGCTGTTTTTCTTAAATAAAAACCGTCTTCGGGTAAAAAATGGGTAACACGTGTTAATTTGGCTTAACATGTGTTAGTCGAAATTTTAGTTCTTTAAAAAAAAAAAAAAAGCGCTCGGCGCTTTTTTGATTTTTTTGGCCCAAAATGCTTAAAATCATGCATATTACATCCCCTAATTTTTTCAACAAAATAAAATAAAATTGGCAAGTCAGATTCTAAAGTTTTCACTATAAAAAGCGGTCTTCCACATTATCCTTATCCTATATATATATATACACACCTTAGTGCTAATTTTCACTACTCTTTAGATACCTGAAGAGTTTTTAAGATTCTTGGGGAGGACATTCATGATAAAGAAAGACTAACCCAAGCCTATATTTTGATGATTGAAGTATTTAACCATAGAAGAGACGTGTTTATAGCCTAGATCAATGTAACATGATCTGTTTACGATCCGATAGGAATACGAGACTTAAAAGGTAAAGAAAAGCTAAAACCTATTTTAAATAGGTCTAAAAATTAAGATTATTTTAGAAATTTATAATAAAAAACTATTTTTTTTTTCAAAATTTAAGTCATTTATTGCAACTAAGATCATAGAATGAGATCCTATTAGGGTCTTAGTTACGTCTTCCACTTGCAGCTCAGTTGGTAGGCTATTCAAGTTTCATTTAAGAGGCTTGGGTTCGATCCTCACTAGCTACATTTGGGGACACCTAGGCAATGAAGGGAAAACCTGTAAGCTATTAGTTGCATAGGTTTGAATTTAAGTTGACCCGTTCATCCGACTTTTACTCCAGACGGTTTCTGGGTGAACGCCGTAGTCCCCACCGTACCGGCGTGGACCCGGTTCAGACAACATAGTTTGGACGCGTGGTTGATTAGGGCTGCCAAGAGTAGGGGGTGATGATCTTTGCCACACAGTTAAAGAAAGTCACCGTTCAAAAAAAAACTTATGTCGCGCTTCGTGACCTGCCATGTTTGTTGTGCAGGGATGTTTAATAGTACTATGGATAACGATTTTTTTTTGACATTCCATCGCATGATGCGACGGTAATTCTGTTGGTATTACAATTATTTTGTTACAGTACCGTCACATGTTATGATAAACGTAGCAAAGTTGATCAATATATTTTTAGTAGTACCACAAGCTGAGCACTCGGTAGAGCTCTAATAAAAACAAAATATAAAGTAAAAAGTTAAAGGCACGTGACAAAGTAAAACAAAGGTTTGAAACTAAGAAAAAAAGGAAATGTATAAATGAGGTAAAAATGATATAAAAATGTAGTAACCCGGCAGTTCATGGCGGGTAGAGAGTTATCTGCATAATTGCCTCACGCAATGTGACGGTAATTCCGTTAGTATCCTTTCGGTACATTAGGTGTAGATGTTGGGAATTTGTGGAAAATTAAGTTTTCATTTTATAAAACTATCTGGTTAAATAATAAAAGAAGCCTACGGCTTTAGTTAATTTAGTAGTTGAGGAATAAGTTTCCGTTTTATAAAACCATCTGGTTAAATTAAGTTATGTGTATCATGCTACAGAAACATATTAGGGGTGTTTATGGTCCGGTTTTCGCTGTTTTTACGTTAAACCGTGAACCAAACTGTTAGTAACGGTTTTTGAATTTTGTAAACCAAAACCAAACCAAATCAAACCGTTAGTAACGGTTTGGTTCCGGTTCGGTTTCGCGGTTTGAGCTCGTTGAATTTATATACAAGATGTCTCAAATTTGCAAAAGAAAAAAGAATGGCGTCCACAACTCCAGGTTCCATTAAAGATAAAACAAGTTTTTTTTTTTTATAATTAACAATCCAAATAGCTTAAAATATCATCTAAATTAGCAAATACATAAACACATCAAAACAAAGGCTGAATTTGAAATTTAAAAAACTTACATAAGGAATTAACTTACCATAATGAAATATATGGTAATGTAAAATGAGTTGGCCTACTTTTGTTTTACAACAATTTAGTTATAGGCAAAAACAAATTTTATTTATATATGTCTATATATAATATGAAAATATTTATAAGAAAATATAAATAAATCCTTACGGTCCGGTTTGGTTTTATGCGGTTGGTTTTCGGTATAAACCGTAAACCAAACCGTTTGCTACGGTTTGAAAATATTGAAACCGACCCGACCGAAAGTTAAGTAAAAAAACCGACCATGAAACCATACTGACGACCGGTTTGGACAGTTTCACGGTTTGAAACCAAATCGTGAACACCCCTAAAACATATTATATATATATATATACATATATATATATATATATATATATATATATATATATATATATATATATATAGAGGAAGTATATGGAGGAAACCCTCCTTATTTGGTAAACTCTGGAAACTCTGACTTCCCAACATTTTTTTTTTTGAAAAAAATAGGGTATGTAATATACATTTTTTTAAGCATTTCGGGCCAAAAAAATCAAAAAAGCGCCGAACGGTTTTTTTTAAAAAAAATAAAAAACGTCTACTGTTTACATATAGTTAACACATTGTT